>JAVYIG010011357.1:0-61493 GCA_035222895.1 Strongylocentrotus droebachiensis
ACCGTTATTTATTGCCCAAAACCCCTAATCTTCCGGGGGCTCCGCCCCCTGGACCCAACACCAATTTGTGATCTGCCAGTATCTTAAAAAAGGTTATAAATAAGCACATCTGACGATAATTTAATGTATAAAGCCTCTGAGCTTCTGGGGGCTCCGCTCCCTGCACCCAACACCAATTTGTGACCTGCCAGTGACACAAATAAAGTATAAAATATGCTAGTCTGACGATAATTTAATGTATAGAACCCCTAAGCTTCTTAGGGCTCCGGCCCCTGGATCCAACAACAATTTGTGACCTGCCAGTGAAACAAATAAAGTATAAAATATGCTCATCTGACGATAATTTAATGTATAGAACCCCTTAAATTCTTGGGGCTCCGCCCCCCTGGATCGAACACCTATTTGTGTCCTCCCAGTGTCACAAATAAATATAAAAATATGCTCATCTGACCGTTATTTATTGCCCAAAACCCCTTAGCTTCCTGGGGCTCCGCCCCCCGTACACCCCTACACCAATTCGTGACCTGCTAGTGTCACAAAAAAGGTAAGAAATAAGCACATCTGAAGATAATTTCATGTATAGAGCCTCTGAGCTTCTGGGGGCTCCGCCCCCTGGACCCAACATCAATTTTTGTTCAACCAATGTCACAAATAACGTATAAAAATATGTTCATCTGACCGTTATTTATTGCCCAAAACCCGTTAGCTTCAGGGGGCTCCGCCCCCTGGACCCAACACCAATTTGTATCATGCCTGTGTCACAAATAGATACAACATATATTGTCATCTGACCGTTATTTATTGCCCAAAACCCGTTAGCTTCCGGGGGCTCCGCCCCCTGGACCCAACACCAATTTGTATCATGCCTGTGTCACAAATAGATACAACATATATTGTCATCTGACCGTTATTTATTGCCCAAAACCACTGTGCTTCCGGGGGCTCCGACTCCTGGACTAATTCGTGACTTGCCAGTGTCACAAATAAAGTATCAAATAAGCACATCTGACGATAATTTAATGTAACAAGCCTCTGAGCTTATGGGGGCTCCGTCCCCTGGACCCAACATCAATTTGTGTCCTGCCAGTGTCACAAATAGATGAAAGAAATATGCTCACCTGAACGTTATTTATTGCCCAAAACCCCTGTGCTTCCAGGGGCTCCGCCCCCTGGACCCCACACCAAAAGGTGACTTGCCAGTGTCACAAATAAAGTATAAAATATGCACATCTGACGATAATTTAATGTATAAAACCCCTGAGTTTCTGGGGGCTCCGGCCCTGCACCCAACATTAATTTGTGACCTGCCAGTGACACAAATAGAGTATAAAATATGTTCTTCTTACGATATTTTAATGTATAGAATCCCTGAGTTTCTGGGGGCTCCGGCCCCGCACCCAACACCAATTTGTGACCTGCCAGTGACACAAATAAAGTATAAAATATGCTAGTCTGACGATAATTTAATGTATAGAACCCCTAAGCTTCTTAGGGCTCCGGCTCCTGGATCCAACAACAATTTGTGACCTGCCAGTGAAACAAATAAAGTATAAAATATGCTCATCTGACGATAATTTAAAGTATAGAACCCCTTAGCTTCTTGGGGCTCCGCCCCCTGGATCGAAAACCTATTTGTGTCCTCCCAGTGTCACAAATAAATATAAAAATATGCTCATCTGACCGTTATTTATTGCCCAAAACCCCTTAGCTTCCTGGGGCTCCGCCCCCCGTACACCCCACACCAATTCGTGACCTGCCAGTGTCACAAAAAAGGTAAGAAATAAGCACATCTGAAGATAATTTCATGTATAGAGCCTCTGAGCTTCTGGGGGCTCCGCCCCCTGGACCCAACATCAATTTTTGTTCTGCCAATGTCACAAATAACGTATAAAAATATGTTCATCTGACCATTATTTATTGCCCAAAACCCGTTAGCTTCCGGGGGCTCCGCCCCCTGGACCCAACACCAATGTGTCACAAATAGATACAAAATATATTGTCATCTGACCGTTATTTATTGCCCAAAACCCCTGTGCTTCCGGGGGCTCCGACTCCTGGACTAATTCGTGACTTGCCAGTGTCACAAATAAAGTATCAAATAAGCACATCTGACGATAATTTAATGTAACAAGCCTCTGAGCTTATGGGGGCTCCGTCCCCTGGACCCAACATCAATTTGTGTCCTGCCAGTGTCACAAATAGATAAAAGAAATATGCTCACCTGACCGTTATTTATTGCCCAAAACCCCTGTGCTTCCGGGGGCTCTGCCCCCTGTACACCCCACACCAATTCGTGACCTGCCAGTGTCACAAAAAAGGTAAGAAATAAGCACATCTGACGATAATTTAATGTATAGAGCCTTTGAGCTTCTGGGGGCTCCGCCCCCTGGACCCAACATCAATTTGTTTCCTGCCAATGTCACAAATAACGTATAAAAATATGCCCATCTGACCGTTATTTATTGCCCAAAACCCCTAATCTTCCGGGGGCTCCGCCCCCTGGACCCAACACCAATTTGTGATCTGCCAGTATCTTAAAAAAGGTTATAAATAAGCACATCTGACGATAATTTAATGTATAAAGCCTCTGAGCTTCTAGGGGCTCCGCTCCCTGGACCCAATATCAATTTGTGTCCTGCCAGTGTCACAAAGAAGGTATACAAATATGCTCATCCGACCGTTATTTATTGCCCAAAAGCCCTTAGCCTCCGGGGGCTCCGCCCCCTGGACCCAACAATAATTTGTGTCCTGCCAGTGTCACAAATAGATTTTAAAAAATATGCTCATCTGACCGTTATTTATTGCCCAAAACCCCTGTGCTTCCAGGGGCTCCGCCCCCTGGACCCCACACCAAAAGGTGACTTGCCAGTGTCACAAATAAAGTATAAAATATGCACATCTGACGATAATTTAATGTATAAAACCCCTGAGTTTCTGGGGGCTCCGGCCCTGCACCCAACATTAATTTGTGACCTGCCAGTGACACAAATAAAGTATAAAATATGTTCTTCTTACGATAATTTAATGTATAGAACCCCTGAGTTTCTGGGGGCTCCGGCCCCGCACCCAACACCAATTTGTGACCTGCCAGTGACACAAATAAAGTATAAAATAGGCTAGTCTGACGATAATTTAATGTATAGAACCCCTAAGCTTCTTAGGGCTCCGGCCCCTGGACCCAACACCAATTTGTGATCTGCCAGTATCTTAAAAAAGGTTATAAATAAGCACATCTGACGATAATTTAATGTATAAAGCCTCTGAGCTTCTGGGGGCTCCGCTCCCTGCACCCAACACCAATTTGTGACCTGCCAGTGACACAAATAAAGTATAAAATATGCTAGTCTGACGATAATTTAATGTATAGAACCCCTAAGCTTCTTAGGGCTCCGGCCCCTGGATCCAACAACAATTTGTGACCTGCCAGTGAAACAAATAAAGTATAAAATATGCTCATCTGACGATAATTTAATGTATAGAACCCCTTAAATTCTTGGGGCTCCGCCCCCTGGATCGAACACCTATTTGTGTCCTCCCAGTGTCACAAATAAATATAAAAATATGCTCATCTGACCGTTATTTATTGCCCAAAACCCCTTAGCTTCCTGGGGCTCCGCCCCCCGTACACCCTACACCAATTCGTGACCTGCCAGTGTCACAAAAAAGGTAAGAAATAAGCACATCTGAAGATAATTTCATGTATAGAGCCTCTGAGCTTCTGGGGGCTCCGCCCCCTGGACCCAACATCAATTTTTGTTCAACCAATGTCACAAATAACGTATAAAAATATGTTCATCTGACCGTTATTTATTGCCCAAAACCCGTTAGCTTCAGGGGGCTCCGCCCCCTGGACCCAACACCAATTTGTATCATGCCTGTGTCACAAATAGATACAACATATATTGTCATCTGACCGTTATTTATTGCCCAAAACCCGTTAGCTTCCGGGGGCTCCGCCCCCTGGACCCAACACCAATTTGTATCATGCCTGTGTCACAAATAGATACAACATATATTGTCATCTGACCGTTATTTATTGCCCAAAACCACTGTGCTTCCGGGGGCTCCGACTCCTGGACTAATTCGTGACTTGCCAGTGTCACAAATAAAGTATCAAATAAGCACATCTGACGATAATTTAATGTAACAAGCCTCTGAGCTTATGGGGGCTCCGTCCCCTGGACCCAACATCAATTTGTGTCCTGCCAGTGTCACAAATAGATGAAAGAAATATGCTCACCTGAACGTTATTTATTGCCCAAAACCCCTGTGCTTCCAGGGGCTCCGCCCCCTGGACCCCACACCAAAAGGTGACTTGCCAGTGTCACAAATAAAGTATAAAATATGCACATCTGACGATAATTTAATGTATAAAACCCCTGAGTTTCTGGGGGCTCCGGCCCTGCACCCAACATTAATTTGTGACCTGCCAGTGACACAAATAGAGTATAAAATATGTTCTTCTTACGATATTTTAATGTATAGAATCCCTGAGTTTCTGGGGGCTCCGGCCCCGCACCCAACACCAATTTGTGACCTGCCAGTGACACAAATAAAGTATAAAATATGCTAGTCTGACGATAATTTAATGTATAGAACCCCTAAGCTTCTTAGGGCTCCGGCTCCTGGATCCAACAACAATTTGTGACCTGCCAGTGAAACAAATAAAGTATAAAATAGGCTAGTCTGACGATAATTTAATGTATAGAACCCCTAAGCTTCTTAGGGCTCCGGCCCCTGGATCCAACAACAATTTGTGACCTGCCAGTGAAACAAATAAAGTATAAAATATGCTCATCTGACGATAATTTAATGTATAGAACCCCTTAGCTTCTTGGGGCTCCGCCCCCTGGATCGAACACCTATTTGTGTCCTCCCAGTGTCACAAATAAATATAAAAATATGCTCATCTGACCGTTATTTATTGCCCAAAACCCCTTAGCTTCCTGGGGCTCCGCCCCCCGTACACCCCACACCAATTCGTGACCTGCCAGTGTCACAAAAAAGGTAAGAAATAAGCACATCTGAAGATAATTTCATGTATAGAGCCTCTGAGCTTCTGGGGGCTCCGCCCCCTGGACCCAACATCCATTTTTGTTCTGCCAATGTCACAAATAACGTATAAAAATATGTTCATCTGACCGTTATTTATTGCCCAAAACCCGTTAGCTTCAGGGGGCTCCGCCCCCTGGACCCAACACCAATTTGTATCATGCCTGTGTCACAAATAGATACAAAATATATTGTCATCTGACCGTTATTTATTGCCCAAAACCCCTGTGCTTCCGGGGGCTCCGACTCATGGACTAATTCGTGACTTGCCAGTGTCACAAATAAAGTATCAAAGAAAGACCATCTGACGGTAATTTAATGTAACAAGCCTCTGAGCTTATGGGGGCTCCGTCCCCTGGACCCAACATCAATTTGTGTCCTGCCAGTGTCACAAATAGATAAAAGAAATATGCTCATCTGACCGTTATTTATTGCCCAAAACCCCTGTGCTTCCGGGGCCTCCGCCCCCTGTACACCCCACACCAATTCGTGACCTGCCAGTGTCACAAAAAAGGTAAGAAATAAGCACATCTGATGATAATTTAATGTATAGAGCCTCTGAGCTTCTGGGGGCTCCGCCCCCTGGACCCAACATCAATTTGTTTCCTGCCAATGTCACAAATAACGTATAAAAATATGCCCATCTGACCGTTATTTATTGCCCAAAACCCCTAATCTTCCGGGGGCTCCCCCCCCTGGACCCAACACCAATTTGTGATCTGCCAGTATCTTAAAAAAGGTTATAAATAAGCACATCTGACGATAATTTAATGTATAAAGCCTCTGAGCTTCTGGGGGCTCCGCTCCCTGGACCCAATATCAATTTGTGTCCTGCCAGTGTCACAAAGAAGGTATACAAATATGCTCATCCGACCGTTATTTTATTGCCCAAAAGCCCTTAGCCTCCGGGGGCTCCGCCCCCTGGACCCAACCCCAATTTGTGTCCTGCCAGTGTCACAAATAGATTTTAAAAAATATGCTCATCTGACCGTTATTTATTGCCCAAAACCCCTGTGCTTCCAGGGGCTCCGCCCCCTGGACCCCACACCAAAAGGTGACTTGCCAGTGTCACAAATAAAGTATAAAATATGCACATCTGACGATAATTTAATGTATAAAACCCCTGAGTTTCTGGGGGCTCCGGCCCTGCACCCAACATTAATTTGTGACCTGCCAGTGACACAAATAAAGTATAAAATATGCTCGTCTTACGATAATTTAATGTATAGAACTCCTGAGTTTCTGGGGGCTCCGGCCCCGCACCCAACACCAATTTGTGACCTGCCAGTGACACAAATAAAGTATAAAATATGCTAGTCTGACGATAATTTAATGTATAGAACCCCTAAGCTTCTTAGGGCTCCGGCCCCTGGATCCAACAACAATTTGTGACCTGCCAGTGAAACAAATAAATATAAAAATATGCTCATCTGACCGTTATTTATTGCCCAAAACCCCTTAGCTTCCTGGGGCTCCGCCCCCCGTACACCCCACACCAATTCGTGACCTGCCAGTGTCACAAAAAAGGTAAGAAATAAGCACATCTGAAGATAATTTCATGTATAGAGCCTCTGAGCTTCTGGGGGCTCCGCCCCCTGGACCCAACATCAATTTTTGTTCTGCCAATGTCACAAATAACGTATAAAAATATGTTCATCTGACCGTTATTTATTGCCCAAAACCCGTTAGCTTCCGGGGGCTCCGCCCCCTGGACCCAACACCAATTTGTATCATGCCTGTGTCACAAATAGATACAAAATATATTGTCATCTGACCGTTATTTATTGCCCAAAACCCCTGTGCTTCCGGGGGCTCCGACTCCTGGACTAATTCGTGACTTGCCAGTGTCACAAATAAAGTATCAAATAAGCACATCTGACGATAATTTAATGTAACAAGCCTCTGAGCTTATGGGGGCTCCGTCCCCTGGACCCAACATCAATTTGTGTCCTGCCAGTGTCACAAATAAAGTATAAAATATGCTCGTCTGACGATAATTTAATGTATAGAACCCCTTAGCTTCTTAGGGCTCCGGCCCCTGGATCCAACAACAATTTGTGACCTGCCAGTGAAACAAATAAAGTATAAAATATGCTCATCTGACGATAATTTAATGTATAGAACCCCTTAGCTTCTTGGGGCTCCGCCCCCTGGATCGAACACCTATTTGTGTCCTCCCAGTGTCACAAATAAATATAAAAATATGCTCATCTGACCGTTATTTATTGCCCAAAACCCCTTAGCTTCCTGGGGCTCCGCCCCCCGTACACCCCACACCAATTCGTGACCTGCCAGTGTCACAAAAAAGGTAAGAAATAAGCACATCTGAAGATAATTTCATGTATAGAGCCTCTGAGCTTCTGGGGGCTCCGCCCCCTGGACCCAACATCAATTTTTGTTCTGCCAATGTCACAAATAACGTATAAAAATATGTTCATCTGACCGTTATTTATTGCCCAAAACCCGTTAGCTTCCGGGGGCTCCGCCCCCTGGACCCAACACCAATTTGTATCATGCCTGTGTCACAAATAGATACAAAATATATTGTCATCTGACCGTTATTTATTGCCCAAAACCCCTGTGCTTTCGGGGGCTCCGACTCCTGGACTAATTCGTGACTTGCCAGTGTCACAAATAAAGTATCAAATAAGCACATCTGACGATAATTTAATGTAACAAGCCTCTGAGCTTATGGGGGCTCCGTCCCCTGGACCCAACATCAATTTGTGTCCTGCCAGTGTCACAAATAAAGTATAAAATATGCTCGTCTGACGATAATTTAATATATAGAACCCTTTAGCTTTTTGGGGCTCCGCCCCCTGGATCCAACACCAATTTGTGTCCTGCCAGTGTCACAAATAAAGTATAAAATATGCTCATCTGACGATAATTTAATGTATAGAACCCCTTAGCTTCTTGGGGCTCCGCCCCCTGGATCGAACACCTATTTGTGTCCTCCCAGTGTCACAAATAGATTTTAAAAAATATGCTCATCTGACCGTTATTTATTGCCCAAAACCCCTGTGCTTCCAGGGGCTCCGCCCCCTGGACCCCACACCAAAAGGTGACTTGCCAGTGTCACAAATAAAGTATAAAATATGCACATCTGACGATAATTTAATGTATAAAACCCCTGAGTTTCTGGGGGCTCCGGCCCTGCACCCAACATTAATTTGTGACCTGCCAGTGACACAAATAAAGTATAAAATATGCTCGTCTTACGATAATTTAATGTATAGAACTCCTGAGTTTCTGGGGGCTCCGGCCCCGCACCCAACACCAATTTGTGACCTGCCAGTGACACAAATAAAGTATAAAATATGCTAGTCTGACGATAATTTAATGTATAGAACCCCTAAGCTTCTTAGGGCTCCGGCTCCTGGATCCAACAACAATTTGTGACCTGCCAGTGAAACAAATAAATATAAAAATATGCTCATCTGACCGTTATTTATTGCCCAAAACCCCTTAGCTTCCTGGGGCTCCGCCCCCCGTACACCCCACACCAATTCGTGACCTGCCAGTGTCACAAAAAAGGTAAGAAATAAGCACATCTGAAGATAATTTCATGTATAGAGCCTCTGAGCTTCTGGGGGCTCCGCCCCCTGGACCCAACATCAATTTTTGTTCTGCCAATGTCACAAATAACGTATAAAAATATGTTCATCTGACCGTTATTTATTGCCCAAAACCCGTTAGCTTCCGGGGGCTCCGCCCCCTGGACCCAACACCAATTTGTATCATGCCTGTGTCACAAATAGATACAAAATATATTGTCATCTGACCGTTATTTATTGCCCAAAACCCCTGTGCTTCCGGGGGCTCCGACTCCTGGACTAATTCGTGACTTGCCAGTGTCACAAATAAAGTATCAAATAAGCACATCTGACGATAATTTAATGTAACAAGCCTCTGAGCTTATGGGGGCTCCGTCCCCTGGACCCAACATCAATTTGTGTCCTGCCAGTGTCACAAATAAAGTATAAAATATGCTCGTCTGACGATAATTTAATGTATAGAACCCCTTAGCTTCTTAGGGCTCCGGCCCCTGGATCCAACAACAATTTGTGACCTGCCAGTGAAACAAATAAAGTATAAAATATGCTCATCTGACGATAATTTAATGTATAGAACCCCTTAGCTTCTTGGGGCTCCGCCCCCTGGATCGAACACCTATTTGTGTCCTCCCAGTGTCACAAATAAATATAAAAATATGCTCATCTGACCGTTATTTATTGCCCAAAACCCCTTAGCTTCCTGGGGCTCCGCCCCCCGTACACCCCACACCAATTCGTGACCTGCCAGTGTCACAAAAAAGGTAAGAAATAAGCACATCTGAAGATAATTTCATGTATAGAGCCTCTGAGCTTCTGGGGGCTCCGCCCCCTGGACCCAACATCAATTTTTGTTTTGCCAATGTCACAAATAACGTATAAAAATATGTTCATCTGACCGTTATTTATTGCCCAAAACCCGTTAGCTTCCGGGGGCTCCGCCCCCTGGACCCAACACCAATTTGTATCATGCCTGTGTCACAAATAGATACAAAATATATTGTCATCTGACCGTTATTTATTGCCCAAAACCCCTGTGCTTTCGGGGGCTCCGACTCCTGGACTAATTCGTGACTTGCCAGTGTCACAAATAAAGTATCAAATAAGCACATCTGACGATAATTTAATGTAACAAGCCTCTGAGCTTATGGGGGCTCCGTCCCCTGGACCCAACATCAATTTGTGTCCTGCCAGTGTCACAAATAAAGTATAAAATATGCTCGTCTGACGATAATTTAATATATAGAACCCTTTAGCTTTTTGGGGCTCCGCCCCCTGGATCCAACACCAATTTGTGTCCTGCCAGTGTCACAAATAAAGTATAAAATATGCTCATCTGACGATAATTTAATGTATAGAACCCCTTAGCTTCTTGGGGCTCCGCCCCCTGGATCGAACACCTATTTGTGTCCTCCCAGTGTCACAAATAACGTATAAAAATATGCTCATCTGACCGTTATTTATTGCCCAAAACCCCTAAGCTTCCGGGGGCTCCGCCCCCTGGACCCAACACCAATTTGTGTCCTGCCAGTGTCACAAATAGATAAAAGAAATATGCTCATCTGACCGTTATTTATTGCCCAAAACCCCTGTGCTTCCGGGGGCTCCGCCCCCTGTACACCCCACACCAATTCGTGCCCTGCCAGTGTCACAAAAAAGGTAAGAAATAAGCACATCTGACGATAATTTAATGTATAGAGCCTCTGAGCTTCTGGGGGCTCCGCCCCCTGGACCCAACATCAATTTGTGACCTGCCAGTGACACAAATAAAGTATAAAAATATACTCGTCTGACGATAATTTAATGTATAGAACCCCTTAGCTTCTTCGGGCTCCGCCCCCTGGACCCCACACCAATTCGTGACTTGCCAGTGTCACACATAGATATCAAAATATGCTCATCTAACGATAATTTAATGTATAAGGCTCTGAGCTTCCGGGGGCTCCGCCCCCAGTACACCCCACACCATTTCGTGACCTGCCAGTGTCACAAAAGAGGTAAGAAATAAGCACATCTGACGATAATTTAATGTATAAAGTATAACGTATAAAAATATTCTCATCTGACTGTTATTTATTGCCCAAAACCCCTAAGCTTCCGGAGGCTCCGCCTCCTGGACCCAACACCAATTTTCGACTCCTAATCCCTGTCTGAATTCAGTCCCCCCCTCCTGCGGGAAGCAGGAAAGCTTTTACGTTTCATTAAATCATTAGAGAAAGAAGTCGATTTGTTTAACTGTTGTCGACTCTTAATCTTCGTCTGAATTCAGTCCCCCCCCCCCCTTCCCGCGCGAAGCGCAAAAGCTCTTAAGTTTCATTAAATCATTAGAGAAAGAAGTCGATTTGTATAACCGTTTTCGACTGGATTCATTCCCTCCTGCGCGAAGCGCGGAAGCTTTTACGTTTCTTTAAATCATATGAGAAAGAAGGCGATTGTATTACCATTCTCGACTCTTAATCCCTGTCTGATTTCAGTCCCCTTTCCCCTCCTGCGCGAAGCGCGGAAGCTTTTACGTTTCATTAAATCGTCAGAGAAAGAAGACGATTGTATTACCATTCTCGACTCTTTATCCTTGTCTGCATTCATTTACCCCCCCTTCCTGCGCGAAAGCTTTTACGTTTCATTTAATCATTAGAGAAAGAAGGCGATTCGTTGTACCGTACTCGAATCTTAATCCTCGTCTGAATTCAGTTCACCCCCCCCTCCTGCACGAAGGCTTTTACATTTCATTAAATCTTTAGAGAAAGAAGACGATTTAATTACCATTTTCGACTCTTAATCCTCGTCTTCATTCTCGTCTTCATTCAGTCCCCCCCCGTACTCGCAAAAGCTTTTACGTTTCATTAAATCGTTAGAGAAAGAAGGCAATTCGTTGTACCGTTCTCAAAAAATAATCCTCTTCTCCTATTATGAATAGCGACCTTCATTTCGTATTATGAATAGCGACCCTCTTCTCGTATTATAAATAGCAAACCTCATTTTGTGTTATGAATAGCGACCCTCTTCTCCTATTCTGAATAGCGAACCTCGTATTATTAATAGCGATCCTCTACTCCTATTATGAATAGCGACCATCTTCTACTATTATGAATAGCGACCCTCTACTCCTATTATGAATACACTGTAAAAAAATAATAGTCGAAATAACTCAATGAAATTGAGGTAAAGAATTGCCTTATTTTTATTAAGTAAATATTACCTACGGCATCTTAAGTAGAATTTACTTATTTGGCTGAATAAATTTTTACTCAGTTAAATCGAGTTACATTAACGTTAATAATTTAGGTATTGTAATCAGTTTAGACAATTTAAAAAAAGCTATGATAGGATTACATATTGCACGCTTTGGTACCCATCTAATCTAACAAGTAACATCCACTAATCATTCACTACTTCTATTTAAGATCTACCACCATCACAAACTATTACATACGCTTCAATTGGACACATATTGAAAGGCTCCAAATTTTTGTATATACTTGATCGTAGCATCTTAAAAGGAAAATTGGTTGACAATTTCCTGAAATATCAAGTTTTGATTTGTTTTGAACTGGGTAACAATTAAAAATTGTCTTGTCTTTGCTTAGCCATGTTACTATGAATTAGTAAATGTTTTAAAGTCCTTAAATTTTCATTCAACCACAAAAAAGAATTGTTTTATTTAACAAAGAGTTTAATTTGGTCTTAATGAATATTCATAAATTATGTAAATATTTCTATTACGCACTGCATCGGTCCTTACTTTAAAAAGATAAGAATAATCAACATAAATACGTATAATTTCTGATTTTGAGTTAAAATTATTAAATTAATACAAGCTGAAATTACTTAGTTCTTATGTATTTGATTTTACTTAAATATTCCACGTATGTTCTACTAAATTGAAAGTTTGAGTTAGCAAGACTTAAATTTAGTGCGTAAGTGGCAAAACTAATGTTTTCAAGTAAATTCTACATGGAAAAAATACGTAAAAATTACCAATGAACAAATTCTTTTTTACAGTGTAGATACCCTCTTCTCCTATTATGAATAGCGACCCTTTTCATCGATTATGAATAATGACCCCCTACTCCTATTATGAATAGCGATCCTCTTCTCCTATTATGAATAGCGACCCTCATTTCGTAATATGAATAGCGACCCTCCCTTCCTATTATGAATAGCGACCCCCTACTCCTATTATGAATAGCGATCCTCTTCTACTATAATGAATAACGACCCTACTCCTATTATGAATAGCGACCCTCTTCTCCTATTATGAATAGCGACCCTCATTTCCTATTATGAATAGCGACCCCCTACTCCTATTATGAATAGCGATCCTCTTCTCCTGTTATGAATAACGACCCTCATTTCGTATTATGATTAGCGACCCTCTTCTACTATTATGAATAACGACCCTATACTCCTATTATGAATAGCGACCCTCTTCTATTATGAATAGCGAACCTCATTTCGTATTATGAATAGCAACCCTCTCCTCCTATTATGAATAGCGACCCTCTACTCCTATTATGAATAGCGACCCTCTTCTCCTATTATGAATAGCGACCCTTTTCATCGATTATGAATAATGACCCCCTACTCCTATTATGAATAGCGACCCTCTTTCTGTGTTATGAATACCGACCCTTTTGTAATATTATGAATAGGGACCCTTAAGAATAACGGCCCTCTCCTGATATAATGAATACCGACCCTCTTCTTTGATTATGAATAGCGGTCCTTATGAATAATGACCCTTTTCTCCAATTATGAAAAGCGGACCTTATGAATAGCGGTCCTTACAAATAGCGGTCCTTATGAATAGCGACATTGACCCATTCATGCGGCCTGCCTAATCTGTCTTCATTCCGGTGCGTGTTTGCCACATTTGGTAAGTAGGCCTAGTTCTAGATTTATTTGGGGCTTTTTAAATCAAATTTACATGTGCATACTATGCTATGGCCTATATAAAGATCTGTGTGCACTGATCTTGAGAAAGTGATGAATTTCTAAGTAGAAAGCATACAACAAATGTAGGCCTATAGGCCCTAGGTTTACGTTGGGCCTGGCCTTGCAGGAGTCTAAAAATCTACTCGTCCATTACCGGTCTAACTCCCAAGTTACCCTGTGACTCAGTGTGCATGCGAAAATCACACTCACACTCACTGAGTCACAGGGTAGCTTGGAGTTAGACCGTTAATGGACGAGTAGATTTTTAGACCCATGCAAGGCCTATGATGATATAATAAACCTAGGGCCTATATAGGCCTACATTTGTTTTGTGCTTTCTACTTACAAATTCATCCCTTTCTCAAGTTTGGTGCACACAGAGCTATATATAGGCCATAGCATAGTAAGTATACACATGTAAATTCGATTTAAAAAGTGAAAAGCCCCAAATAAATCTAGAACTACTTACCAAACGTACCAATTCGATTTTTGCACTCTCGCAAACAATGCCTCCTGTTCATCCAAGCGTGAACACTTACCACACAAAAATGATACCAAACGATTTGGGATAAAACACTCTTTCATAAGATGTATATAATAATTTATTGTTCATAGATGATTTTTAAAATAATTAGCAATTTTCGAGGTGTAAACTTTTTCTTGACTCACACTGTACTTGTATTTTATTACAAATTATTTTAGTTCATAGTTAATATTTTCCTTGTTCATGTTTAATTAAATGTAATTTATACGATGTAGCGAAATGTCCTAATAACTGGTAATTTATATGTGTAGTATTTTTTAAATGAATTGCATATAACTAAATCATCAGTAATTAAGAAATATGCTGTAAATTCAGATAAATTGTTTAAAAAACAGATCTGCACGAAACTTGAAAAATGCACACAGACCAGTTATCAGCTGGTGCAAAAAAAATATGCCAACAGTCAGTTATCAACTGGTGCAAATAGAAATATGCCAACAGTCACGGGTTATCACCACGGAACTTAAATGGTAACTGTGAAACCATCAAGACACACAAGAATAACTCATATTTCACACCTAAAAAATCACAGATTCACACCTAAGATTAATAATCAGTTTGAGTCACGAGATCATCACCACGGAACTTATGGTAATTTTGACCACCATTTAAGAAGGTGTTTTTAGACACCTAATAATTACACATTTTTCACACCTAAATATCACAGATTCACAGCTTAGATTAATAATCCGTTTGAGTCACGAGATCATCACCGCGGAACTTATGGCAACTATGACTACCATTTAAATTATGTGTTTTAAGACACCTAATAATTACACATTTTTCACACCTAAATATCACGGATTCACAGCTTAGATTAGTAATCAGTTTTAGCCACGTGATCATCACCAAGAAAGTTATGGTAACTTTGAAACCATTTAAAAAGGTGTTTTAAGACACCTAATAATGACTGATTTTTCACACCTAAAAATCACGGATGCCCAGCTTATATTAATAATCCATTTGAGTTGAGTTTGAGTCTATTTTATTTATACACGGTAAAAGCCCGAAACAATTCACAGACTGGTTTCAATCAGGGCGTGTCGATAACAAAACAACATATATGACATACAAACAAAAGTAATATAACACTGACAAATTCACAACCATAACACGACAATATATAGGAAATAAGCTAAAACACTTTACTTAATTAGAACTATATTGGTAGGCCCAAAAGATAAACAATTGAAATAAGTTATGATCATCATAATCTGTTTGCATATATATATATGTAAAGTAAAAACAAAAAGAAGTTTAACAAGATTATAAATAAGCCATATTATGTATTTATGTTAAATATTAAATAATCAAACAATAAACAAAATAAAACACACATAATGTAGGACGTGTAATAATTATGAAATTAAGACAAATGCGTATTCCATATTAAGTAGAAGTAAAATGAAGTATGGAATAATAATAAATATTTAAGAGCATTATGAATATGGATCAGTTAAATACTACATATATAATTGTTTTTGTTTTTAAAGAGACAAAAACTGATATCGTATTGCAAAGATCATATTGCACACGATTAGACATTTAAAACATATTGCGTAGGAGTAATATAACATAAATAAGAATAATAAATAGGCTGAAATTATGAAGATATGTATATAACTATCAAACCATAAAAACAAACAACAAAGCTCTCTTAAACTAATAAGTTAGCCCCTCCCCACACACTTATTTCGTATTACGTCAGTTTTGCCTTAAAAATATTGAACGATTTAGCACCATGTACATCATGTGGCAAGTTATTCCATGTTAAGGCCCCTCTATATTTAAAAGACCTTTCATAGTCTCAGTCTTTGAGTATGTGTCTTCATCTTACTTCAGATACTTCATTGAAGAAGAAAAAAGTTCTGACAGGCATGTTGGTACAGCAAAGTAATCATACCATTCTGGATTCTAAATGCTTAAAACAGTAGTTTTCTTATAAAGAGATTGTTCAAATTGTGACATGCTGGAAAATGCGTTTGAATAAAAAAAAAATCTTCTGAAGTACAAATGTATATGTCCACTCATTCTTCCTCATTTTGTCCTATCACTGCCTCAAGAGACCTTACATAACTAATGGGAATCATCAAACATTCTTCCCAATTTATGGTAATGGATGAGTCTCACATAAAAGCGATAACAGCTTACCTGAAATCATTAACAATGTATCTATATAGTAGAAAATATCACAGGAGCATACTCCAAAACTTACAGATAGTTACCCAATGACAGTTTACAGATTTCTGATACAAAATACACCAATACCTAAACTCATGTAAAGTGATTACCTTGAAAGCTGGTGACAGTAGAAATCCTCTAACTGGGCAAGGCCTTTACTTGCATCATGCTCAAGTCTGATTTAATTTGCTTCATACAAGATTTGCTTTGCTATGGCAACATAACCTGCCCTCAGACGCACTATGGTAAAAATAAGAAACAAAATATGAATCAAAATAAGTTGTAACCAGTATTACAAAAAAATTAAATGACAGTAATGGGCTTTTCAAAATACCCTTTTCCACACAATTTCATTCACCAATTATGTTGCATGTTGCGATTTTGGAAGTCTTCAAGAATTACATGTACAAAACAAAAAAAATCCAGATTTAGAACATACATGTCATGGTAAACCACCTAAGAACAAAAATTGCTGCCGCAAAATGAATTTACAAAAAGTGGGCTTCACTTGTCGTTCGATTCACCTAAAATGGTTCTTCTTTATTTGCCACTGCCTTCTTTCTTTCTTGTTTACATGGTTTGCTTGGTAAAGCCTCATTTAGTTATGACTAGGTAAACGGTGTTTTTTGTTTTGTTATGATGACGTAAGTGTAATATGTTTTTGCATTCTGTATCTTGTAACACAGAGCTCTATCAATACGTGTAAGACCTTTGGTTTGCACAGTTACCATTCACTTGAACCTAAAAAAACCACTGCGGATTCTTTACTGCAGTTTACCGTGACATATCTGAACAAGCCTTAATGTGTGAAGGAGGCTTTACCCTTCATTAGGTCTTATCATGGAGACCATGTGAGCATTGAGGATCATCAAGAGTCTCTGGAAGCGCTCTTTCTGCAGGTGAAGGAGGGTCTGGATCAGACTTGTCCTTGCACCAGGGTCTAGTTGCTTGGCTAGGATCCTGCATAGGACCTGGACCAACTCAAAGTTCAGCTCCACCCTTACAAAAAAATGTTCAATGGTATACCAATGGTATACCATTCCCATACAGATACCATTCACAAACACCATTTAAATACCGTTCGGATACCATTGAGATTACGCTCGCAACGTACCATTGGACACCATTCATCTACCAGTGAAATACCATTCAACCTAATAATAATATTTTGAACGCTCATTTGCATAATTACCAATGGTAGATGAATGGTATTATTTACACCATTGAAAATTTGAATATGAAATATGCAAATTTTGAACCATTAATTTACCATTCACCATTGGCATGGTAGGCCAATGGTGGATGGCAGGCCAATGGTGGATGATGAATGATAGGCCAATGGTGGATGATGAATAGTAATCCAATGGTGGATGATGAATGGTAGGCCAATGGTGAATGGTGAATGGTAGGCCAATGGTGGATGATGCATAGTGGCCAATGGTGGATGATGAATGGTAGGCCAATGGTGGATGATGAATGGTAGGCCAATGGTGAATGGTAGGCCAATGGTAGATGGTGAATGGTAGGCCAATGGTGGATGATGAATGGTGATTGATAGGCCAATGGTGGGTGGTGAATGGTAGGCCAATAGTGAATGGTAGGACAATGGTGGGTGGTGAATAGTATGCCAATGGTGAATGGTAGATTAATGGTACAAAATTTGCATATTTCATATTCACATTTCAATGTTGTAAATAGTACCATTCATCTACGATTGGTGATTATGCAAATGAGCGTCCAAAAAAGTTGTTATTAGGTGGAATGGTATTTTACTGGTAGTAGAATGGTACCCAATGGTAAACTGCGAGCATAATCTCCGATCCGAATGGTATTTAAATGGTGTGTGTGAATGGTTTCCGTTTGGTATTTTCAGTGGTACTTCCGAATGGAATACTATTGGTATACCATTGAACATTTTTTTTTGTAAGGGAGTACTTATAAAACTAAACAGTTTTGATGAAGGCTTTTCCTCAAGCTTACTTCAGGAAAAGCAATCAACAAAACTGTCTTATCCTACAGCTCCATGTATCAGAATAACCTTTTCCCAGCTAGCTCTAGTTAGTGTCTTCGATCATCTTCCTCTCTTATTTCATTTTTTAAGACATCCTTGTAAACATCTTAAACAGAGGATCATATAAGGGTGTGTAGAATTTCTTGTTGAGAGTATTCTCAATTATAAACTGATTTTGTTTTCAGTTTATAATTGAGAAAATATTTCTCAATAACTTTTGTTAATATTGAATTATAAATACAATAATAATAATAATGATAATACAATATTTATGAAGCGCATAATAAACATAAGTTTCTCTATGCGCCGTACAAGCATAATGACGAGAAATATAATCACATAAAAGGAATCAACACAGAGAAATATACAAATCTTATAACTACTAAAATGACTAACTTAACATAGTAAATGACATAATAAAGAGAACTAACATGGTCCAAACAAAGGACGTAAAGAGCTTATTATTAAGAGGTACGTTTTTAGTAAAGATTTAACCGTTGCTGAAGTGGGTGCCTGTCGAATATAATTGGGAAGATTGTTCGAAAGGTTTGGTCCGGCAACTGCAAAAGATCTGCCCCCATAGAATATAGTATTGGTATATGGTACACAAAGTAATGCTTGATTGCTTGAACGGAGGGTTCAGGGTGGGTGGTATTGTTTGAGCAAATCAGTTTTGGAATCATTCAAAGACAATTTGTTTTTCATTGCCCAAATCTTAAAAGGGCTATTGAATAGAAAAGAGCAGAAAATGAAGTAAAAGGTGAAGCAAGAAAATTCATAAAGAAAGAGGTGTTATGCCTCAAATCAAGAGCCTAGAAAATGAGCTTCACAGGAGAACATGACCAGACCATAACTTCCTCAGCAGCATGTAAAGTTAATGATGCTGTATTTCTTGCAACTGTTCGGCTTTCAAAACAGAACATCCTTCTCATCCTTGTATTCTGGAAGCAGCAGCGGTAGATAGTTATGTAAGTCCAAAGCCCTTGCCGTACTGAACAGCAGCAGTTAAAGTCCAAAGCCCTTGCCGTACTGAACAGCAGCAGTAGATGGTTATGTATTTCCAAAGCCCTTGCCGTACTAAACAGCAGCAGTAGATAGTTATGTAAGTCCAAGGCCCTTGCCGTACTGAACAGCAGCAGTAGATGGTTATGTAATTCCAAAGCCCTTGCCGTACTGAACAGCAGCAGTAGATAGTTATGTAAGTCCAAAGCCCTTGCCGTACTGAACAGCAGCAGTAGATAGTTATGTAATTCCAAAGCCCTTGCCGTACTGAACAGCAGCAGTAGATAGCTATGTAAGTCCAAAGCCCTTGCCAGACTGAACAGCAGCAGTAGATAGTTATGTAATTCCAAAGCCCTTGCCGTACTGAACAGCAGCAGTAGATAGTTATGTAAGTCTAAAGCCCTTGCCGTACTGAACAGGAGGAGTAGATAGTTATGTAAGTCCAAAGCCCTTGCCGCACTGAACAGCAGCAGTAGATAGTTATGTAAGTCCAAAGCCCTTGCCGTACTGAACAGCAGCAGTAGATAGTTATGTAAGTCCAAAGCCCTTGCCGTACTGAACAGGAGCAGTAGATAGTTATGTAAGTCCAAAGCCCTTGCCGTACTGAACAGCAACGAGGAGCCTCTCTCTCAGGTTCTTCTCATCTTTGTAGTCTGGAAGCAGTAAACGATTGAAGCAGCTAGTTCATGGCCGTGGGAAGGCACTCAGAGTCAGGACAGTTTCTTTGAATTACGATGGGCAGGCTGGACAGGCCTTTCAGAGGAACCTGTAATGATTTTAAAAAAACATAACAAGAAAAACATGAGGAAAGAAAGAGAGTTGCTATCAGGAAGATGTTGCTAATTCAAACTACTGATGGTTTGAAGACTTTTTTCAGACTTGTTTTTTATTCATATGAAGATCATGCAACTGATCTCCAAACTGAGAATTATAGCAAAATTCTTTCTCAGGAAATATCTCCTGAGAAGGATGCACGCAAATTATGAAAACGAAATTACTTGATGCATTTCAACTAAGACAGATTTGTACATGTGAAATATATTTACCCTATCGCTTCCTGTAATGAAGTTAAGCAGTTTGTTCTTGGGAATGAATTAATCTCCACAAAGATAACACAGTCGGGTGTTTCCTATTCGATATTGAAAGAAAGAGATTATATAAAGAGCTTTGATTATAAAGTACTGGTTATAAATTCGAATGTTAAGACCCCACGGTCATATATTTTAACTCTTGGAATATTTGAATTAATTGTGAAAGAAAGACCTATTTATAAGCTCAATATTTTATTCCCCATGACAGATGATAATCATATAGCAGCACTGTCAAAAGGCTTGTTCAGATACGACCCGATCAAACCACAAAAGTTTTTTTCTTCAGATTACTTAAAGTGTAATACGCTTCACATTTCTGTATACTAAACACAGAGCTCTGTAAATAAGCAAAAGTCCTTTTTGCCCACAGTTGCCATTCATTTAACACGTAATAACAACTTGTGGCAGCTTATTTTGCGGCAGTTTACCGCGCTGTATGTTAATAAGCCTCAAGAGATTTTAAAGCAATAGTGGTATTCCTTTTAAGCACCCAAATAAGGCAAACAATACAACAGCATAAGATGAACATGGAAATGAAGAAAGGGTTCACTAAAAAGAATGGCCAGTATTTCAGAGTTACAAAGGAAGTAATGGTTACCTGGAGAAGCCATCCTCATAGGTAGCAGAGGCCTCTAGAGCATGGAAGTCTAAAACAGGACTACCACAGATGAGAAGCTCTATCTCGGAAGGTTGGAACAGCTGCAGGGCTGAACCTCCACATACGCTGTGAAAACCACTGGCAAAGGCCTGATGGAATAAACAAACCTTCTAAAATGAGTCTGTAAATATTTTCTGTGAAATCGGTTGCAAGAAAATTATGCTTGTTCTAAAAATAAGAAAACTACTGTTTTAAGCATTTAGAATCCAAAATGGTATGATTACTTTGCTGTTCCATGCAATACATGTATGTACCAACATGCCTGTCAGAACTTTTTTCTTCTTCAAGAGATTTTAAAGCAATAGTGGTATTCCTTTTAAGCACCCAAATAAGGCAAACAATACAACAGCATAAGATGAACATGGAAATGAAGAAAGGGTTCACTAAAAAGAATGGCCAGTATTTCAGAGTTACAAAGGAAGTAATGGTTACCTGGAGAAGCCATCCTCATAGGTAGCAGAGGCCTCTAGAGCATGGAAGTCTAAAACAGGACTACCACAGATGAGAAGCTCTATCTCGGAAGGTTGGAACAGCTGCAGGGCTGAACCTCCACATACGCTGTGAAAACCACTGGCAAAGGCCTGATGGAATAAACAAACCTTCTAAAATGAGTCTGTAAATATTTTCTGTGAAATCGGTTGCAAGAAAATTATGCTTGTTCTAAAAATAAGAAAACTACTGTTTTAAGCATTTAGAATCCAAAATGGTATGATTACTTTGCTGTTCCATGCAATACATGTATGTACCAACATGCCTGTCAGAACTTTTTTCTTCTTCAAGAGATTTTAAAGCAATAGTGGTATTCCTTTTAAGCACCCAAATAAGGCAAACAATACAACAGCATAAGATGAACATGGAAATGAAGAAAGGGTTCACTAAAAAGAATGGCCAGTATTTCAGAGTTACAAAGGAAGTAATGGTTACCTGGAGAAGCCATCCTCATAGGTAGCAGAGGCCTCTAGAGCATGGAAGTCTAAAACAGGACTACCACAGATGAGAAGCTCTATCTCGGAAGGTTGGAACAGCTGCAGGGCTGAACCTCCACATACGCTGTGAAAACCACTGGCAAAGGCCTGATGGAATAAACAAACCTTCTAAAATGAGTCTGTAAATATTTTCTGTGAAATCTGTTGCAAGAAAATTATGCTTGTTCTAAAAATAAGAAAACTACTGTTTTAAGCATTTAGAATCCAGAATGATATGATTACTTTGCTGTTCCATGCAATACATGTATGTACCAACATGCCAGTCAGAACTTTTTTCTTCTTCAAGAGATTTTAAAGCAATAGTGGTATTCCTTTTAAGCACCCAAATAAGGCAAACAATACAACAGTATAAGATGAACATGGAAATGAAGAAAGGGTTCACTAAAAAGAATGGCCAGTATTTCAGAGTTACAAAGGAAGTAATGGTTACCTGGAGAAGCCATCCTCATAGGTAGCAGAGGCCTCTAGAGCATGGAAGTCTAAAACAGGACTACCACAGATGAGAAGCTCTATCTCGGAAGGTTGAAACAGCTGCAGGGCTGAACCTCCACATACGCTGTGAAAACCACTGGCAAAGGCCTGATGGAATAAACAAACCTTCTAAAATGAGTCTGTAAATATTTTCTGTGAAATCTGTTGCAAGAAAATTATGCTTGTTCTAAAAATAAGAAAACTACTGTTTTAAGCATTTAGAATCCAGAATGATATGATTACTTTGCTGTTCCATGCAATACATGTATGTACCAACATGGCAGTCAGAACTTTTTTCTTCTTCAAGAGATTTTAAAGCAATAGTGGTATTCCTTTTAAGCACCCAAATAAGGCAAACAATACAACAGCATAAGATGAACATGGAAATGAAGAAAGGGTTCACTAAAAAGAATGGCCAGTATTTCAGAGTTACAAAGGAAGTAATGGTTACCTGGAGAAGCCATCCTCATAGGTAGCAGAGGCCTCTAGAGCATGGAAGTCTAAAACAGGACTACCACAGATGAGAAGCTCTATCTCGGAAGGTTGGAACAGCTGCAGGGCTGAACCTCCACATACGCTGTGAAAACCACTGGCAAAGGCCTGATGGAATAAACAAACCTTCTAAAATGAGTCTGTAAATATTTTCTGTGAAATCTGTTGCAAGAAAATTATGCTTGTTCTAAAAATAAGAAAACTACTGTTTTGAGCATTTAGAATCCAGAATGATATGATTACTTTGCTGTTCCTTGCAATACACGTATGTACCAACATGCCAGTCAGAACTTTTTTCTTCTTCAAGAGATTTTAAAGCAATAGTGGTATTCCTTTTAAGCACCCAAATAAGGCAAACAATACAACAGCATAAGATGAACATGTAAATGAAGAAAGGGTTCACTAAAAAGAATGGCCAGTATTTCAGAGTTACAAAGGAAGAAATGGTTACCTGGAGAAGCCATCCTCATAGGTAGCAGAGGCCTCTAGAGCATGGAAGTCTAAAACAGGACTACCACAGATGAGAAGCTCTATCTCGGAAGGTTGGAACAGCTGCAGGGCTGAACCTCCACATACGCTGTGAAAACCACTGGCAAAGGCCTGATGGAATAAACAAACCTTCTAAAATGAGTCTGTAAATATTTTCTGTGAAATCGGTTGCAAGAAAATTATGCTTGTTCTAAAAATAAGAAAACTACTGTTTTAAGCATTTAGAATCCAAAATGGTATGATTACTTTGCTGTTCCATGCAATACATGTATGTTGTACCAACAACATGCCTGTCAGAACTTTTTTCTTCTTCAAGAGATTTTAAAGCAATAGTGGTATTCCTTTTACGCACCCAAATAAGGCAAACAATACAACAGCATAAGATGAACATGGAAATGAAGAAAGGGTTCACTAAAAAGAATGGCCAGTATTTCAGAGTTACAAAGGGAGTAATGGTTACCTGGAGAAGCCATCCTCATAGGTAGCAGAGGCCTCTAGAGCATGGAAGTCTAAAACAGGACTACCACAGATGAGAAGCTCTATCTCGGAAGGTTGGAACAGCTGCAGGGCTGAACCTCCACATACGCTGTGAAAACCACTGGCAAAGGCCTGATGGAATAAACAAACCTTCTAAAATGAGTCTGTAAATATTTTCTGTGAAATCGGTTGCAAGAAAATTATGCTTGTTCTAAAAATAAGAAAACTACTGTTTTAAGCATTTAGAATCCAAAATGGTATGATTACTTTGCTGTTCCATGCAATACATGTATGTACCAACATGCCTGTCAGAACTTTTTTCTTCTTCAAGAGATTTTAAAGCAATAGTGGTATTCCTTTTAAGCACCCAAATAAGGCAAACAATACAACAGCATAAGATGAACATGGAAATGAAGAAAGGGTTCACTAAAAAGAATGGCCAGTATTTCAGAGTTACAAAGGAAGTAATGGTTACCTGGAGAAGCCATCCTCATAGGTAGCAGAGGCCTCTAGAGCATGGAAGTCTAAAACAGGACTACCACAGATGAGAAGCTCTATCTCGGAAGGTTGGAACAGCTGCAGGGCTGAACCTCCACATACGCTGTGAAAACCACTGGCAAAGGCCTGATGGAATAAACAAACCTTCTAAAATGAGTCTGTAAATATTTTCTGTGAAATCGGTTGCAAGAAAATTATGCTTGTTCTAAAAATAAGAAAACTACTGTTTTAAGCATTTAGAATCCAAAATGGTATGATTACTTTGCTGTTCCATGCAATACATGTATGTACCAACATGCCTGTCAGAACTTTTTTCTTCTTCAAGAGATTTTAAAGCAATAGTGGTATTCCTTTTAAGCACCCAAATAAGGCAAACAATACAACAGCATAAGATGAACATGGAAATGAAGAAAGGGTTCACTAAAAAGAATGGCCAGTATTTCAGAGTTACAAAGGAAGTAATGGTTACCTGGAGAAGCCATCCTCATAGGTAGCAGAGGCCTCTAGAGCATGGAAGTCTAAAACAGGACTACCACAGATGAGAAGCTCTATCTCGGAAGGTTGGAACAGCTGCAGGGCTGAACCTCCACATACGCTGTGAAAACCACTGGCAAAGGCCTGATGGAATAAACAAACCTTCTAAAATGAGTCTGTAAATATTTTCTGTGAAATCTGTTGCAAGAAAATTATGCTTGTTCTAAAAATAAGAAAACTACTGTTTTAAGCATTTAGAATCCAGAATGATATGATTACTTTGCTGTTCCATGCAATACATGTATGTACCAACATGCCAGTCAGAACTTTTTTCTTCTTCAAGAGATTTTAAAGCAATAGTGGTATTCCTTTTAAGCACCCAAATAAGGCAAACAATACAACAGTATAAGATGAACATGGAAATGAAGAAAGGGTTCACTAAAAAGAATGGCCAGTATTTCAGAGTTACAAAGGAAGTAATGGTTACCTGGAGAAGCCATCCTCATAGGTAGCAGAGGCCTCTAGAGCATGGAAGTCTAAAACAGGACTACCACAGATGAGAAGCTATATCTCGGAAGGTTGAAACAGCTGCAGGGCTGAACCTCCACATACGCTGTGAAAACCACTGGCAAAGGCCTGATGGAATAAACAAACCTTCTAAAATGAGTCTGTAAATATTTTCTGTGAAATCTGTTGCAAGAAAATTATGCTTGTTCTAAAAATAAGAAAACTACTGTTTTGAGCATTTAGAATCCAGAATGATATGATTACTTTGCTGTTCCTTGCAATACACGTATGTACCAACATGCCAGTCAGAACTTTTTTCTTCTTCAAGAGATTTTAAAGCAATAGTGGTATTCCTTTTAAGCACCCAAATAAGGCAAACAATACAACAGCATAAGATGAACATGTAAATGAAGAAAGGGTTCACTAAAAAGAATGGCCAGTATTTCAGAGTTACAAAGGAAGAAATGGTTACCTGGAGAAGCCATCCTCATAGGTAGCAGAGGCCTCTAGAGCATGGAAGTCTAAAACAGGACTACCACAGATGAGAAGCTCTATCTCGGAAGGTTGGAACAGCTGCAGGGCTGAACCTCCACATACGCTGTGAAAACCACTGGCAAAGGCCTGATGGAATAAACAAACCTTCTAAAATGAGTCTGTAAATATTTTCTGTGAAATCGGTTGCAAGAAAATTATGCTTGTTCTAAAAATAAGAAAACTACTGTTTTAAGCATTTAGAATCCAAAATGGTATGATTACTTTGCTGTTCCATGCAATACATGTATGTTGTACCAACAACATGCCTGTCAGAACTTTTTTCTTCTTCAAGAGATTTTAAAGCAATAGTGGTATTCCTTTTACGCACCCAAATAAGGCAAACAATACAACAGCATAAGATGAACATGGAAACGAAGAAAGGGTTCACTAAAAAGAATGGCCAGTATTTCAGAGTTACAAAGGGAGTAATGGTTACCTGGAGAAGCCATCCTCATAGGTAGCAGAGGCCTCTAGAGCATGGAAGTCTAAAACAGGACTACCACAGATGAGAAGCTCTATCTCGGAAGGTTGGAACAGCTGCAGGGCTGAACCTCCACATACGCTGTGAAAACCACTGGCAAAGGCCTGATGGAATAAACAAACCTTCTAAAATGAGTCTGTAAATATTTTCTGTGAAATCGGTTGCAAGAAAATTATGCTTGTTCTAAAAATAAGAAAACTACTGTTTTAAGCATTTAGAATCCAAAATGGTATGATTACTTTGCTGTTCCATGCAATACATGTATGTACCAACATGCCTGTCAGAACTTTTTTCTTCTTCCAGAGATTTTAAAGCAATAGTGGTATTCCTTTTAAGCACCCAAATAAGGCAAACAATACAACAGCATAAGATGAACATGGAAATGAAGAAAGGGTTCACTAAAAAGAATGGCCAGTATTTCAGAGTTACAAAGGAAGTAATGGTTACCTGGAGAAGCCATCCTCATAGGTAGCAGAGGCCTCTAGAGCATGGAAGTCTAAAACAGGACTACCACAGATGAGAAGCTCTATCTCGGAAGGTTGGAACAGCTGCAGGGCTGAACCTCCACATACGCTGTGAAAACCACTGGCAAAGGCCTGATGGAATAAACAAACCTTCTAAAATGAGTCTGTAAATATTTTCTGTGAAATCTGTTGCAAGAAAATTATGCTTGTTCTAAAAATAAGAAAACTACTGTTTTAAGCATTTAGAATCCAGAATGATATGATTACTTTGCTGTTCCATGCAATACATGTATGTACCAACATGCCAGTCAGAACTTTTTTCTTCTTCAAGAGATTTTAAAGCAATAGTGGTATTCCTTTTAAGCACCCAAATAAGGCAAACAATACAACAGCATAAGATGAACATGGAAATGAAGAAAGGGTTCACTAAAAAGAATGGCCAGTATTTCAGAGTTACAAAGGAAGTAATGGTTACCTGGAGTAGCCATCCTCATAGGTAGCAGAGGCCTCTAGAGCATGGAAGTCTAAAACAGGACTACCACAGATGAGAAGCTCTATCTCGGAAGGTTGGAACAGCTGCAGGGCTGAACCTCCACATACGCTGTGAAAACCACTGGCAAAGGCCTGATGGAATAAACAAACCTTCTAAAATGAGTCTGTAAATATTTTCTGTGAAATCTGTTGCAAGAAAATTATGCTTGTTCTAAAAATAAGAAAACTACTGTTTTGAGCATTTAGAATCCAGAATGATATGATTACTTTGCTGTTCCTTGCAATACACGTATGTACCAACATGCCAGTCAGAACTTTTTTCTTCTTCAAGAGATTTTAAAGCAATAGTGGTATTCCTTTTAAGCACCCAAATAAGGCAAACAATACAACAGCATAAGATGAACATGTAAATGAAGAAAGGGTTCACTAAAAAGAATGGCCAGTATTTCAGAGTTACAAAGGAAGAAATGGTTACCTGGAGAAGCCATCCTCATAGGTAGCAGAGGCCTCTAGAGCATGGAAGTCTAAAACAGGACTACCACAGATGAGAAGCTCTATCTCGGAAGGTTGGAACAGCTGCAGGGCTGAACCTCCACATACGCTGTGAAAACCACTGGCAAAGGCCTGATGGAATAAACAAACCTTCTAAAATGAGTCTGTAAATATTTTCTGTGAAATCGGTTGCAAGAAAATTATGCTTGTTCTAAAAATAAGAAAACTACTGTTTTAAGCATTTAGAATCCAAAATGGTATGATTACTTTGCTGTTCCATGCAATACATGTATGTTGTACCAACAACATGCCTGTCAGAACTTTTTTCTTCTTCAAGAGATTTTAAAGCAATAGTGGTATTCCTTTTACGCACCCAAATAAGGCAAACAATACAACAGCATAAGATGAACATGGAAATGAAGAAAGGGTTCACTAAAAAGAATGGCCAGTATTTCAGAGTTACAAAGGGAGTAATGGTTACCTGGAGAAGCCATCCTCATAGGTAGCAGAGGCCTCTAGAGCATGGAAGTCTAAAACAGGACTACCACAGATGAGAAGCTCTATCTCGGAAGGTTGGAACAGCTGCAGGGCTGAACCTCCACATACGCTGTGAAAACCACTGGCAAAGGCCTGATGGAATAAACAAACCTTCTAAAATGAGTCTGTAAATATTTTCTGTGAAATCGGTTGCAAGAAAATTATGCTTGTTCTAAAAATAAGAAAACTACTGTTTTAAGCATTTAGAATCCAAAATGGTATGATTACTTTGCTGTTCCATGCAATACATGTATGTACCAACATGCCTGTCAGAACTTTTTTCTTCTTCAAGAGATTTTAAAGCAATAGTGGTATTCCTTTTAAGCACCCAAATAAGGCAAACAATACAACAGCATAAGATGAACATGGAAATGAAGAAAGGGTTCACTAAAAAGAATGGCCAGTATTTCAGAGTTACAAAGGAAGTAATGGTTACCTGGAGAAGCCATCCTCATAGGTAGCAGAGGCCTCTAGAGCATGGAAGTCTAAAACAGGACTACCACAGATGAGAAGCTCTATCTCGGAAGGTTGGAACAGCTGCAGGGCTGAACCTCCACATACGCTGTGAAAACCACTGGCAAAGGCCTGATGGAATAAACAAACCTTCTAAAATGAGTCTGTAAATATTTTCTGTGAAATCGGTTGCAAGAAAATTATGCTTGTTCTAAAAATAAGAAAACTACTGTTTTAAGCATTTAGAATCCAAAATGGTATGATTACTTTGCTGTTCCATGCAATACATGTATGTACCAACATGCCTGTCAGAACTTTTTTCTTCTTCAAGAGATTTTAAAGCAATAGTGGTATTCCTTTTAAGCACCCAAATAAGGCAAACAATACAACAGCATAAGATGAACATGGAAATGAAGAAAGGGTTCACTAAAAAGAATGGCCAGTATTTCAGAGTTACAAAGGAAGTAATGGTTACCTGGAGAAGCCATCCTCATAGGTAGCAGAGGCCTCTAGAGCATGGAAGTCTAAAACAGGACTACCACAGATGAGAAGCTCTATCTCGGAAGGTTGGAACAGCTGCAGGGCTGAACCTCCACATACGCTGTGAAAACCACTGGCAAAGGCCTGATGGAATAAACAAACCTTCTAAAATGAGTCTGTAAATATTTTCTGTGAAATCTGTTGCAAGAAAATTATGCTTGTTCTAAAAATAAGAAAACTACTGTTTTAAGCATTTAGAATCCAGAATGATATGATTACTTTGCTGTTCCATGCAATACATGTATGTACCAACATGCCAGTCAGAACTTTTTTCTTCTTCAAGAGATTTTAAAGCAATAGTGGTATTCCTTTTAAGCACCCAAATAAGGCAAACAATACAACAGTATAAGATGAACATGGAAATGAAGAAAGGGTTCACTAAAAAGAATGGCCAGTATTTCAGAGTTACAAAGGAAGTAATGGTTACCTGGAGAAGCCATCCTCATAGGTAGCAGAGGCCTCTAGAGCATGGAAGTCTAAAACAGGACTACCACAGATGAGAAGCTATATCTCGGAAGGTTGAAACAGCTGCAGGGCTGAACCTCCACATACGCTGTGAAAACCACTGGCAAAGGCCTGATGGAATAAACAAACCTTCTAAAATGAGTCTGTAAATATTTTCTGTGAAATCTGTTGCAAGAAAATTATGCTTGTTCTAAAAATAAGAAAACTACTGTTTTGAGCATTTAGAATCCAGAATGATATGATTACTTTGCTGTTCCTTGCAATACACGTATGTACCAACATGCCAGTCAGAACTTTTTTCTTCTTCAAGAGATTTTAAAGCAATAGTGGTATTCCTTTTAAGCACCCAAATAAGGCAAACAATACAACAGCATAAGATGAACATGTAAATGAAGAAAGGGTTCACTAAAAAGAATGGCCAGTATTTCAGAGTTACAAAGGAAGAAATGGTTACCTGGAGAAGCCATCCTCATAGGTAGCAGAGGCCTCTAGAGCATGGAAGTCTAAAACAGGACTACCACAGATGAGAAGCTCTATCTCGGAAGGTTGGAACAGCTGCAGGGCTGAACCTCCACATACGCTGTGAAAACCACTGGCAAAGGCCTGATGGAATAAACAAACCTTCTAAAATGAGTCTGTAAATATTTTCTGTGAAATCGGTTGCAAGAAAATTATGCTTGTTCTAAAAATAAGAAAACTACTGTTTTAAGCATTTAGAATCCAAAATGGTATGATTACTTTGCTGTTCCATGCAATACATGTATGTTGTACCAACAACATGCCTGTCAGAACTTTTTTCTTCTTCAAGAGATTTTAAAGCAATAGTGGTATTCCTTTTACGCACCCAAATAAGGCAAACAATACAACAGCATAAGATGAACATGGAAACGAAGAAAGGGTTCACTAAAAAGAATGGCCAGTATTTCAGAGTTACAAAGGGAGTAATGGTTACCTGGAGAAGCCATCCTCATAGGTAGCAGAGGCCTCTAGAGCATGGAAGTCTAAAACAGGACTACCACAGATGAGAAGCTCTATCTCGGAAGGTTGGAACAGCTGCAGGGCTGAACCTCCACATACGCTGTGAAAACCACTGGCAAAGGCCTGATGGAATAAACAAACCTTCTAAAATGAGTCTGTAAATATTTTCTGTGAAATCGGTTGCAAGAAAATTATGCTTGTTCTAAAAATAAGAAAACTACTGTTTTAAGCATTTAGAATCCAAAATGGTATGATTACTTTGCTGTTCCATGCAATACATGTATGTACCAACATGCCTGTCAGAACTTTTTTCTTCTTCCAGAGATTTTAAAGCAATAGTGGTATTCCTTTTAAGCACCCAAATAAGGCAAACAATACAACAGCATAAGATGAACATGGAAATGAAGAAAGGGTTCACTAAAAAGAATGGCCAGTATTTCAGAGTTACAAAGGAAGTAATGGTTACCTGGAGAAGCCATCCTCATAGGTAGCAGAGGCCTCTAGAGCATGGAAGTCTAAAACAGGACTACCACAGATGAGAAGCTCTATCTCGGAAGGTTGGAACAGCTGCAGGGCTGAACCTCCACATACGCTGTGAAAACCACTGGCAAAGGCCTGATGGAATAAACAAACCTTCTAAAATGAGTCTGTAAATATTTTCTGTGAAATCTGTTGCAAGAAAATTATGCTTGTTCTAAAAATAAGAAAACTACTGTTTTAAGCATTTAGAATCCAGAATGATATGATTACTTTGCTGTTCCATGCAATACATGTATGTACCAACATGCCAGTCAGAACTTTTTTCTTCTTCAAGAGATTTTAAAGCAATAGTGGTATTCCTTTTAAGCACCCAAATAAGGCAAACAATACAACAGCATAAGATGAACATGGAAATGAAGAAAGGGTTCACTAAAAAGAATGGCCAGTATTTCAGAGTTACAAAGGAAGTAATGGTTACCTGGAGTAGCCATCCTCATAGGTAGCAGAGGCCTCTAGAGCATGGAAGTCTAAAACAGGACTACCACAGATGAGAAGCTCTATCTCGGAAGGTTGGAACAGCTGCAGGGCTGAACCTCCACATACGCTGTGAAAACCACTGGCAAAGGCCTGATGGAATAAACAAACCTTCTAAAATGAGTCTGTAAATATTTTCTGTGAAATCGGTTGCAAGAAAATTATGCTTGTTCTAAAAATAAGAAAACTACTGTTTTAAGCATTTAGAATCCAAAATGGTATGATTACTTTGCTGTTCCATGCAATACATGTATGTTGTACCAACATGCCTGTCAGAACTTTTTTCTTCTTCAAGAGATTTTAAAGCAATAGTGGTATTCCTTTTACGCACCCAAATAAGGCAAACAATACAACAGCATAAGATGAACATGGAAATGAAGAAAGGGTTCACTAAAAAGAATGGCCAGTATTTCAGAGTTACAAAGGAAGTAATGGTTACCTGGAGAAGCCATCCTCATAGGTAGCAGAGGCCTCTAGAGCATGGAAGTCTAAAACAGGACTACCACAGATGAGAAGCTCTATCTCGGAAGGTTGGAACAGCTGCAGGGCTGAACCTCCACATACGCTGTGAAAACCACTGGCAAAGGCCTGATGGAATAAACAAACCTTCTAAAATGAGTCTGTAAATATTTTCTGTGAAATCGGTTGCAAGAAAATTATGCTTGTTCTAAAAATAAGAAAACTACTGTTTTAAGCATTTAGAATCCAAAATGGTATGATTACTTTGCTGTTCCATGCAATACATGTATGTACCAACATGCCTGTCAGAACTTTTTTCTTCTTCAAGAGATTTTAAAGCAATAGTGGTATTCCTTTTAAGCACCCAAATAAGGCAAACAATACAACAGCATAAGATGAACATGGAAATGAAGAAAGGGTTCACTAAAAAGAATGGCCAGTATTTCAGAGTTACAAAGGAAGTAATGGTTACCTGGAGAAGCCATCCTCATAGGTAGCAGAGGCCTCTAGAGCATGGAAGTCTAAAACAGGACTACCACAGATGAGAAGCTCTATCTCGGAAGGTTGGAACAGCTGCAGGGCTGAACCTCCACATACGCTGTGAAAACCACTGGCAAAGGCCTGATGGAATAAACAAACCTTCTAAAATGAGTCTGTAAATATTTTCTGTGAAATCTGTTGCAAGAAAATTATGCTTGTTCTAAAAATAAGAAAACTACTGTTTTAAGCATTTAGAATCCAGAATGATATGATTACTTTGCTGTTCCATGCAATACATGTATGTACCAACATGCCAGTCAGAACTTTTTTCTTCTTCAAGAGATTTTAAAGCAATAGTGGTATTCCTTTTAAGCACCCAAATAAGGCAAACAATACAACAGTATAAGATGAACATGGAAATGAAGAAAGGGTTCACTAAAAAGAATGGCCAGTATTTCAGAGTTACAAAGGAAGTAATGGTTACCTGGAGAAGCCATCCTCATAGGTAGCAGAGGCCTCTAGAGCATGGAAGTCTAAAACAGGACTACCACAGATGAGAAGCTCTATCTCGGAAGGTTGAAACAGCTGCAGGGCTGAACCTCCACATACGCTGTGAAAACCACTGGCAAAGGCCTGATGGAATAAACAAACCTTCTAAAATGAGTCTGTAAATATTTTCTGTGAAATCTGTTGCAAGAAAATTATGCTTGTTCTAAAAATAAGAAAACTACTGTTTTGAGCATTTAGAATCCAGAATGATATGATTACTTTGCTGTTCCTTGCAATACACGTATGTACCAACATGCCAGTCAGAACTTTTTTCTTCTTCAAGAGATTTTAAAGCAATAGTGGTATTCCTTTTAAGCACCCAAATAAGGCAAACAATACAACAGCATAAGATGAACATGTAAATGAAGAAAGGGTTCACTAAAAAGAATGGCCAGTATTTCAGAGTTACAAAGGAAGAAATGGTTACCTGGAGAAGCCATCCTCATAGGTAGCAGAGGCCTCTAGAGCATGGAAGTCTAAAACAGGACTACCACAGATGAGAAGCTCTATCTCGGAAGGTTGGAACAGCTGCAGGGCTGAACCTCCACATACGCTGTGAAAACCACTGGCAAAGGCCTGATGGAATAAACAAACCTTCTAAAATGAGTCTGTAAATATTTTCTGTGAAATCGGTTGCAAGAAAATTATGCTTGTTCTAAAAATAAGAAAACTACTGTTTTAAGCATTTAGAATCCAAAATGGTATGATTACTTTGCTGTTCCATGCAATACATGTATGTTGTACCAACAACATGCCTGTCAGAACTTTTTTCTTCTTCAAGAGATTTTAAAGCAATAGTGGTATTCCTTTTACGCACCCAAATAAGGCAAACAATACAACAGCATAAGATGAACATGGAAACGAAGAAAGGGTTCACTAAAAAGAATGGCCAGTATTTCAGAGTTACAAAGGGAGTAATGGTTACCTGGAGAAGCCATCCTCATAGGTAGCAGAGGCCTCTAGAGCATGGAAGTCTAAAACAGGACTACCACAGATGAGAAGCTCTATCTCGGAAGGTTGGAACAGCTGCAGGGCTGAACCTCCACATACGCTGTGAAAACCACTGGCAAAGGCCTGATGGAATAAACAAACCTTCTAAAATGAGTCTGTAAATATTTTCTGTGAAATCGGTTGCAAGAAAATTATGCTTGTTCTAAAAATAAGAAAACTACTGTTTTAAGCATTTAGAATCCAAAATGGTATGATTACTTTGCTGTTCCATGCAATACATGTATGTACCAACATGCCTGTCAGAACTTTTTTCTTCTTCCAGAGATTTTAAAGCAATAGCGGTATTCCTTTTAAGCACCCAAATAAGGCAAACAATACAACAGCATAAGATGAACATGGAAATGAAGAAAGGGTTCACTAAAAAGAATGGCCAGTATTTCAGAGTTACAAAGGAAGTAATGGTTACCTGGAGAAGCCATCCTCATAGGTAGCAGAGGCCTCTAGAGCATGGAAGTCTAAAACAGGACTACCACAGATGAGAAGCTCTATCTCGGAAGGTTGGAACAGCTGCAGGGCTGAACCTCCACATACGCTGTGAAAACCACTGGCAAAGGCCTGATGGAATAAACAAACCTTCTAAAATGAGTCTGTAAATATTTTCTGTGAAATCTGTTGCAAGAAAATTATGCTTGTTCTAAAAATAAGAAAACTACTGTTTTAAGCATTTAGAATCCAGAATGATATGATTACTTTGCTGTTCCATGCAATACATGTATGTACCAACATGCCAGTCAGAACTTTTTTCTTCTTCAAGAGATTTTAAAGCAATAGTGGTATTCCTTTTAAGCACCCAAATAAGGCAAACAATACAACAGCATAAGATGAACATGGAAATGAAGAAAGGGTTCACTAAAAAGAATGGCCAGTATTTCAGAGTTACAAAGGAAGTAATGGTTACCTGGAGTAGCCATCCTCATAGGTAGCAGAGGCCTCTAGAGCATGGAAGTCTAAAACAGGACTACCACAGATGAGAAGCTCTATCTCGGAAGGTTGGAACAGCTGCAGGGCTGAACCTCCACATACGCTGTGAAAACCACTGGCAAAGGCCTGATGGAATAAACAAACCTTCTAAAATGAGTCTGTAAATATTTTCTGTGAAATCGGTTGCAAGAAAATTATGCTTGTTCTAAAAATAAGAAAACTACTGTTTTAAGCATTTAGAATCCAAAATGGTATGATTACTTTGCTGTTCCATGCAATACATGTATGTACCAACATGCCAGTCAGAACTTTTTTCTTCTTCAAGAGATTTTAAAGCAATAGTGGTATTCCTTTTAAGCACCCAAATAAGGCAAACAATACAACAGTATAAGATGAACATGGAAATGAAGAAAGGGTTCACTAAAAAGAATGGCCAGTATTTCAGAGTTACAAAGGAAGTAATGGTTACCTGGAGAAGCCATCCTCATAGGTAGCAGAGGCCTCTAGAGCATGGAAGTCTAAAACAGGACTACCACAGATGAGAAGCTCTATCTCGGAAGGTTGAAACAGCTGCAGGGCTGAACCTCCACATACGCTGTGAAAACCACTGGCAAAGGCCTGATGGAATAAACAAACCTTCTAAAATGAGTCTGTAAATATTTTCTGTGAAATCTGTTGCAAGAAAATTATGCTTGTTCTAAAAATAAGAAAACTACTGTTTTGAGCATTTAGAATCCAGAATGATATGATTACTTTGCTGTTCCTTGCAATACACGTATGTACCAACATGCCAGTCAGAACTTTTTTCTTCTTCAAGAGATTTTAAAGCAATAGTGGTATTCCTTTTAAGCACCCAAATAAGGCAAACAATACAACAGCATAAGATGAACATGTAAATGAAGAAAGGGTTCACTAAAAAGAATGGCCAGTATTTCAGAGTTACAAAGGAAGAAATGGTTACCTGGAGAAGCCATCCTCATAGGTAGCAGAGGCCTCTAGAGCATGGAAGTCTAAAACAGGACTACCACAGATGAGAAGCTCTATCTCGGAAGGTTGGAACAGCTGCAGGGCTGAACCTCCACATACGCTGTGAAAACCACTGGCAAAGGCCTGATGGAATAAACAAACCTTCTAAAATGAGTCTGTAAATATTTTCTGTGAAATCGGTTGCAAGAAAATTATGCTTGTTCTAAAAATAAGAAAACTACTGTTTTAAGCATTTAGAATCCAAAATGGTATGATTACTTTGCTGTTCCATGCAATACATGTATGTTGTACCAACAACATGCCTGTCAGAACTTTTTTCTTCTTCAAGAGATTTTAAAGCAATAGTGGTATTCCTTTTACGCACCCAAATAAGGCAAACAATACAACAGCATAAGATGAACATGGAAACGAAGAAAGGGTTCACTAAAAAGAATGGCCAGTATTTCAGAGTTACAAAGGGAGTAATGGTTACCTGGAGAAGCCATCCTCATAGGTAGCAGAGGCCTCTAGAGCATGGAAGTCTAAAACAGGACTACCACAGATGAGAAGCTCTATCTCGGAAGGTTGGAACAGCTGCAGGGCTGAACCTCCACATACGCTGTGAAAACCACTGGCAAAGGCCTGATGGAATAAACAAACCTTCTAAAATGAGTCTGTAAATATTTTCTGTGAAATCGGTTGCAAGAAAATTATGCTTGTTCTAAAAATAAGAAAACTACTGTTTTAAGCATTTAGAATCCAAAATGGTATGATTACTTTGCTGTTCCATGCAATACATGTATGTACCAACATGCCTGTCAGAACTTTTTTCTTCTTCCAGAGATTTTAAAGCAATAGTGGTATTCCTTTTAAGCACCCAAATAAGGCAAACAATACAACAGCATAAGATGAACATGGAAATGAAGAAAGGGTTCACTAAAAAGAATGGCCAGTATTTCAGAGTTACAAAGGAAGTAATGGTTACCTGGAGAAGCCATCCTCATAGGTAGCAGAGGCCTCTAGAGCATGGAAGTCTAAAACAGGACTACCACAGATGAGAAGCTCTATCTCGGAAGGTTGGAACAGCTGCAGGGCTGAACCTCCACATACGCTGTGAAAACCACTGGCAAAGGCCTGATGGAATAAACAAACCTTCTAAAATGAGTCTGTAAATATTTTCTGTGAAATCTGTTGCAAGAAAATTATGCTTGTTCTAAAAATAAGAAAACTACTGTTTTAAGCATTTAGAATCCAAAATGGTATGATTACTTTGCTGTTCCATGCAATACATGTATGTTGTACCAACATGCCTGTCAGAACTTTTTTCTTCTTCAAGAGATTTTAAAGCAATAGTGGTATTCCTTTTACGCACCCAAATAAGGCAAACAATACAACAGCATAAGATGAACATGGAAATGAAGAAAGGGTTCACTAAAAAGAATGGCCAGTATTTCAGAGTTACAAAGGAAGTAATGGTTACCTGGAGAAGCCATCCTCATAGGTAGCAGAGGCCTCTAGAGCATGGAAGTCTAAAACAGGACTACCACAGATGAGAAGCTCTATCTCGGAAGGTTGGAACAGCTGCAGGGCTGAACCTCCACATACGCTGTGAAAACCACTGGCAAAGGCCTGATGGAATAAACAAACCTTCTAAAATGAGTCTGTAAATATTTTCTGTGAAATCGGTTGCAAGAAAATTATGCTTGTTCTAAAAATAAGAAAACTACTGTTTTAAGCATTTAGAATCCAAAATGGTATGATTACTTTGCTGTTCCATGCAATACATGTATGTACCAACATGCCTGTCAGAACTTTTTTCTTCTTCCAGAGATTTTAAAGCAATAGTGGTATTCCTTTTAAGCACCCAAATAAGGCAAACAATACAACAGCATAAGATGAACATGGAAATGAAGAAAGGGTTCACTAAAAAGAATGGCCAGTATTTCAGAGTTACAAAGGAAGTAATGGTTACCTGGAGAAGCCATCCTCATAGGTAGCAGAGGCCTCTAGAGCATGGAAGTCTAAAACAGGACTACCACAGATGAGAAGCTCTATCTCGGAAGGTTGGAACAGCTGCAGGGCTGAACCTCCACATACGCTGTGAAAACCACTGGCAAAGGCCTGATGGAATAAACAAACCTTCTAAAAAAAATATGTTTCTATGTAAGAAAATTCAAATCTTAGTTTTCGAGTACAATCCCATCTTGTGCTAATGGTATACAAATAAAGGGCGTGGCTATGATAAGGGAACAATTTCTATTTATGAACAAAATTGTCTTGCAGAGAAAGAGATGATGATAACCATCTTTGTCATAACTATCATTGTCATTAATATCAGTATAGAAACTATAATTATCACTGTCAACACCATGAATTTATTTATAAATCATATCACCAAACATGTACAGTACCATCGCACAGCTGACCGATAGCTCTCGGTCAACTGTCGGCAGATACAGTGGACCATGAAAGTCCTTTCTTTCTTTGGCCTGTATAAGGCATTACTTAGCCAGTGGGTAAACATATAAGCCACAAGGTATCATCTTAGTACAACTAAAAATTACTTTATAAACCTCTGAAATTGTTAGTTTTATTTCAATCACCTACCTCAAACTGTCTTAAATGCTGTCTATCAGTAAATGCTTCACATATAACCGTGCAAAGGAAGTAATGGTTACCTGGAGAAGCCATCCTCATAGGTAGCAGAGGCCTCTAGAGCATGGAAGTCTGAAACAGGACTACCACAGATGAGAAGCTCTATCTCGGAAGGTTGGAACAGCTGCAGGGCTGAACCTCCACATACGCTGTGAAAACCACTGACAAAGGCCTGATGGAATAAACAAACCTTCTAAAATGAGTCTGTAAATATTTTCTGTGAAATCTGTTGCAAGAAAATTATGCTTGTTCTAAAAATAAGAAAACTGCTGTTTTAAGCATTTAGAATCCAAAATGGTATGATTACTTTGCTGTTCCATGCAATACATGTATGTTGTACCAACATGCCTGTCAGAACTTTTTTCTTCTTCAAGAGATTTTAAAGCAATAGTGGTATTCCTTTTAAGCACCCAAATAAGGCAAACAATACAACAGCATAAGATGAACATGTAAATGAAGAAAGGGTTCACTAAAAAGAATGGCCAGTATTTCAGAGTTACAAAGGAAGAAATGGTTACCTGGAGAAGCCATCCTCATAGGTAGCAGAGGCCTCTAGAGCATGGAAGTCTAAAACAGGACTACCACAGATGAGAAGCTCTATCTCGGAAGGTTGGAACAGCTGCAGGGCTGAACCTCCACATACGCTGTGAAAACCACTGGCAAAGGCCTGATGGAATAAACAAACCTTCTAAAATGAGTCTGTAAATATTTTCTGTGAAATCGGTTGCAAGAAAATTATGCTTGTTCTAAAAATAAGAAAACTACTGTTTTAAGCATTTAGAATCCAAAATGGTATGATTACTTTGCTGTTCCATGCAATACATGTATGTTGTACCAACAACATGCCTGTCAGAACTTTTTTCTTCTTCAAGAGATTTTAAAGCAATAGTGGTATTCCTTTTACGCACCCAAATAAGGCAAACAATACAACAGCATAAGATGAACATGGAAACGAAGAAAGGGTTCACTAAAAAGAATGGCCAGTATTTCAGAGTTACAAAGGGAGTAATGGTTACCTGGAGAAGCCATCCTCATAGGTAGCAGAGGCCTCTAGAGCATGGAAGTCTAAAACAGGACTACCACAGATGAGAAGCTCTATCTCGGAAGGTTGGAACAGCTGCAGGGCTGAACCTCCACATACGCTGTGAAAACCACTGGCAAAGGCCTGATGGAATAAACAAACCTTCTAAAATGAGTCTGTAAATATTTTCTGTGAAATCGGTTGCAAGAAAATTATGCTTGTTCTAAAAATAAGAAAACTACTGTTTTAAGCATTTAGAATCCAAAATGGTATGATTACTTTGCTGTTCCATGCAATACATGTATGTACCAACATGCCTGTCAGAACTTTTTTCTTCTTCCAGAGATTTTAAAGCAATACCGTGTGTCTCAAAAAAAACGTAACACTTTTGAAATGGTTGCCAAATTGAGCATATATAATTTTATGAAAAAATGTTGATATGTATGGAAAGCTAAAGGACCAACCTTTCATATGATATGAAAAAATTAAAAAAAAAATCATGCTTCGATGGACAGTGTTCACTTAAGTTAGAGGTATGAAAATGGGCCTGCGCAGGATTTTTCCTTCCAATTTTGGACAGGTAAATTACTTGTAACTTACAAAATAAGGTCGATATGAGATATTCATGATCGATGGATCAAAAGGATATTTTGAATCAAAAGGATATTTTGAATACCTCGAATACCATTCCTTTTTCAGTGTTATTTATCAATCCCGAAACACCACCGCCCACCCCCCCCCCCCCACACACACACACACACACACATACACACACGTGCACACACACACACACACACACATTAGGGCAGACATGACAAAAAACAAGTTAAATCTTTTTTTAAAAGATTTTCATGTTTCTTTTATTTCTTTCTTATTTAAAACTGCTTTGTTCATCCAAAATTGGAAGGAAAAATCCTGCGCAGGCCCATTTTCATACCTCTAACTTAAGTGAACACTGTCCATCGAAGCATGATTTTTTTTTTAATTTTTTCATATCATATGAAAGGTTGGTCCTTTAGCTTTCCATACATATAGACATTTTTTCATAAAATTATATATGCTCAATTTGGCAACCATTTCAAAAGTGTTACGTTTTTTTTGAGACACACGGTAGTGGTATTCCTTTTAAGCACCCAAATAAGGCAAACAATACAACAGCATAAGATGAACATGGAAATGAAGAAAGGGTTCACTAAAAAGAATGGCCAGTATTTCAGAGTTACAAAGGAAGTAATGGTTACCTGGAGAAGCCATCCTCATAGGTAGCAGAGGCCTCTAGAGCATGGAAGTCTAAAACAGGACTACCACAGATGAGAAGCTCTATCTCGGAAGGTTGGAACAGCTGCAGGGCTGAACCTCCACATACGCTGTGAAAACCACTGGCAAAGGCCTGATGGAATAAACAAACCTTCTAAAATGAGTCTGTAAATATTTTCTGTGAAATCTGTTGCAAGAAAATTATGCTTGTTCTAAAAATAAGAAAACTACTGTTTTAAGCATTTAGAATCCAGAATGATATGATTACTTTGCTGTTCCATGCAATACATGTATGTACCAACATGCCAGTCAGAACTTTTTTCTTCTTCAAGAGATTTTAAAGCAATAGTGGTATTCCTTTTAAGCACCCAAATAAGGCAAACAATACAACAGCATAAGATGAACATGGAAATGAAGAAAGGGTTCACTAAAAAGAATGGCCAGTATTTCAGAGTTACAAAGGAAGTAATGGTTACCTGGAGTAGCCATCCTCATAGGTAGCAGAGGCCTCTAGAGCATGGAAGTCTAAAACAGGACTACCACAGATGAGAAGCTCTATCTCGGAAGGTTGGAACAGCTGCAGGGCTGAACCTCCACATACGCTGTGAAAACCACTGGCAAAGGCCTGATGGAATAAACAAACCTTCTAAAATGAGTCTGTAAATATTTTCTGTGAAATCGGTTGCAAGAAAATTATGCTTGTTCTAAAAATAAGAAAACTACTGTTTTAAGCATTTAGAATCCAAAATGGTATGATTACTTTGCTGTTCCATGCAATACATGTATGTTGTACCAACATGCCTGTCAGAACTTTTTTCTTCTTCAAGAGATTTTAAAGCAATAGTGGTATTCCTTTTACGCACCCAAATAAGGCAAACAATACAACAGCATAAGATGAACATGGAAATGAAGAAAGGGTTCACTAAAAAGAATGGCCAGTATTTCAGAGTTACAAAGGAAGTAATGGTTACCTGGAGAAGCCATCCTCATAGGTAGCAGAGGCCTCTAGAGCATGGAAGTCTAAAACAGGACTACCACAGATGAGAAGCTCTATCTCGGAAGGTTGGAACAGCTGCAGGGCTGAACCTCCACATACGCTGTGAAAACCACTGGCAAAGGCCTGATGGAATAAACAAACCTTCTAAAATGAGTCTGTAAATATTTTCTGTGAAATCGGTTGCAAGAAAATTATGCTTGTTCTAAAAATAAGAAAACTACTGTTTTAAGCATTTAGAATCCAAAATGGTATGATTACTTTGCTGTTCCATGCAATACATGTATGTACCAACATGCCTGTCAGAACTTTTTTCTTCTTCCAGAGATTTTAAAGCAATAGTGGTATTCCTTTTAAGCACCCAAATAAGGCAAACAATACAACAGCATAAGATGAACATGGAAATGAAGAAAGGGTTCACTAAAAAGAATGGCCAGTATTTCAGAGTTACAAAGGAAGTAATGGTTACCTGGAGAAGCCATCCTCATAGGTAGCAGAGGCCTCTAGAGCATGGAAGTCTAAAACAGGACTACCACAGATGAGAAGCTCTATCTCGGAAGGTTGGAACAGCTGCAGGGCTGAACCTCCACATACGCTGTGAAAACCACTGGCAAAGGCCTGATGGAATAAACAAACCTTCTAAAAAAAATATGTTTCTATGTAAGAAAATTCAAATCTTAGTTTTCGAGTACAATCCCATCTTGTGCTAATGGTATACAAATAAAGGGCGTGGCTATGATAAGGGAACAATTTCTATGTATGAACAAAATTGTCTTGCAGAGAAAGAGATGATGATAACCATCTTTGTCATAACTATCATTGTCATTAATATCAGTATAGAAACTATAATTATCACTGTCAACACCATGAATTTATTTATAAATCATATCACCAAACATGTACAGTACCATCGCACAGCTGACCGATAGCTCTCGGTCAACTGTCGGCAGATACAGTGGACCATGAAAGTCCTTTCTTTCTTTGGCCTGTATAAGGCATTACTTAGCCAGTGGGTAAACATATAAGCCACAAGGTATCATCTTAGTACAACTAAAAATTACTTTATAAACCTCTGAAATTGTTAGTTTTATTTCAATCACCTACCTCAAACTGTCTTAAATGCTGTCTATCAGTAAATGCTTCACATATAACCGTGCAAAGGAAGTAATGGTTACCTGGAGAAGCCATCCTCATAGGTAGCAGAGGCCTCTAGAGCATGGAAGTCTGAAACAGGACTACCACAGATGAGAAGCTCTATCTCGGAAGGTTGGAACAGCTGCAGGGCTGAACCTCCACATACGCTGTGAAAACCACTGGCAAAGGCCTGATGGAATAAACAAACCTTCTAAAATGAGTCTGTAAATATTTTCTGTGAAATCTGTTGCAAGAAAATTATGCTTGTTCTAAAAATAAGAAAACTACTGTTTTAAGCATTTAGAATCCAGAATGATATGATTACTTTGCTGTTCCATGCAATACATGTATGTACCAACATGCCAGTCAGAACTTTTTTCTTCTTCAAGAGATTTTAAAGCAATAGTGGTATTCCTTTTAAGCACCCAAATAAGGCAAACAATACAACAGCATAAGATGAACATGGAAATGAAGAAAGGGTTCACTAAAAAGAATGTCCAGTATTTCAGAGTTACAAAGGAAGTAATGGTTACCTGGAGAAGCCATCCTCATAGGTAGCAGAGGCCTCTAGAGCATGGAAGTCTAAAACAGGACTACCACAGATGAGAAGCTCTATCTCGGAAGGTTGGAACAGCTGCAGGGCTGAACCTCCACATACGCTGTGAAAACCACTGGCAAAGGCCTGATGGAATAAACAAACCTTCTAAAATGAGTCTGTAAATATTTTCTGTGAAATCTGTTGCAAGAAAATTATGCTTGTTCTAAAAATAAGAAAACTACTGTTTTAAGCATTTAGAATCCAAAATGGTATGATTACTTTGCTGTTCCATGCAATACATGTATGTTGTACCAACATGCCTGTCAGAACTTTTTTCTTCTTCAAGAGATTTTAAAGCAATAGTGGTATTCCTTTTACGCACCCAAATAAGGCAAACAATACAACAGCATAAGATGAACATGGAAATGAAGAAAGGGTTCACTAAAAAGAATGGCCAGTATTTCAGAGTTACAAAGGAAGTAATGGTTACCTGGAGAAGCCATCCTCATAGGTAGCAGAGGCCTCTAGAGCATGGAAGTCTAAAACAGGACTACCACAGATGAGAAGCTCTATCTCGGAAGGTTGAAACAGCTGCAGGGCTGAACCTCCACATACGCTGTGAAAACCACTGGCAAAGGCCTGATGGAATAAACAAACCTTCTAAAATGAGTCTGTAAATATTTTCTGTGAAATCTGTTGCAAGAAAATTATGCTTGTTCTAAAAATAAGAAAACTACTGTTTTAAGCATTTAGAATCCAAAATGGTATGATTACTTTGCTGTTCCATGCAATACATGTATGTACCAACATGCCAGTCAGAACTTTTTTCTTCTTCAAGAGATTTTAAAGCAATAGTGGTATTCCTTTTAAGCACCCAAATAAGGCAAACAATACAACAGCATAAGATGAACATGGAAATGAAGAAAGGGTTCACTAAAAAGAATGGCCAGTATTTCAGAGTTACAAAGGAAGTAATGGTTACCTGGAGAAGCCATCCTCATAGCTAGCAGAGGCCTCTAGAGCATGGAAGTCTAAAACAGGACTACCACAGATGAGAAGCTCTATCTCGGAAGGTTGGAACAGCTGCAGGGCTGAACCTCCACATACGCTGTGAAAACCACTGGCAAAGGCCTGATGGAATAAACAAACCTTCTAAAATGAGTCTGTAAATATTTTCTGTGAAATCTGTTGCAAGAAAATTATGCTTGTTCTAAAAATAAGAAAACTACTGTTTTAAGCATTTAGAATCCAAAATGGTATGATTACTTTGCTGTTCCATGCAATACATGTATGTACCAACATGCCAGTCAGAACTTTTTTCTTCTTCAAGAGATTTTAAAGCAATAGTGGTATTCCTTTTAAGCACCCAAATAAGGCAAACAATACAACAGCATAAGATGAACATGGAAATGAAGAAAGGGTTCACTAAAAAGAATGGCCAGTATTTCAGAGTTACAAAGGAAGTAATGGTTACCTGGAGAAGCCATCCTCATAGGTAGCAGAGGCCTCTAGAGCATGGAAGTCTAAAACAGGACTACCACAGATGAGAAGCTCTATCTCGGAAGGTTGAAACAGCTGCAGGGCTGAACCTCCACATACGCTGTGAAAACCACTGGCAAAGGCCTGATGGAATAAACAAACCTTCTAAAATGAGTCTGTAAATATTTTCTGTGAAATCTGTTGCAAGAAAATTATGCTTGTTCTAAAAATAAGAAAACTACTGTTTTAAGCATTTAGAATCCAAAATGGTATGATTACTTTGCTGTTCCATGCAATACATGTATGTACCAACATGCCAGTCAGAACTTTTTTCTTCTTCAAGAGATTTTAAAGCAATAGTGGTATTCCTTTTAAGCACCCAAATAAGGCAAACAATACAACAGCATAAGATGAACATGGAAATGAAGAAAGGGTTCACTAAAAAGAATGGCCAGTATTTCAGAGTTACAAAGGAAGTAATGGTTACCTGGAGAAGCCATCCTCATAGCTAGCAGAGGCCTCTAGAGCATGGAAGTCTAAAACAGGACTACCACAGATGAGAAGCTCTATCTCGGAAGGTTGGAACAGCTGCAGGGCTGAACCTCCACATACGCTGTGAAAACCACTGGCAAAGGCCTGATGGAATAAACAAACCTTCTAAAATGAGTCTGTAAATATTTTCTGTGAAATCTGTTGCAAGAAAATTATGCTTGTTCTAAAAATAAGAAAACTACTGTTTTAAGCATTTAGAATCCAAAATGGTATGATTACTTTGCTGTTCCATGCAATACATGTATGTACCAACATGCCAGTCAGAACTTTTTTCTTCTTCAAGAGATTTTAAAGCAATAGTGGTATTCCTTTTAAGCACCCAAATAAGGCAAACAATACAACAGCATAAGATGAACATGGAAATGAAGAAAGGGTTCACTAAAAAGAATGGTCAGTATTTCAGAGTTACAAAGGAAGTAATGGTTACCTGGAGAAGCCATCCTCATAGGTAGCAGAGGCCTCTAGAGCATGGAAGTCTAAAACAGGACTACCACAGATGAGAAGCTCTATCTCGGAAGGTTGGAACAGCTGCAGGGCTGAACCTCCACATACGCTGTGAAAACCACTGACAAAGGCCTGATGGAATAAACAAACCTTCTAAAATGAGTCTGTAAATATTTTCTGTGAAATCTGTTGCAAGAAAATTATGCTTGTTCTAAAAATAAGAAAACTGCTGTTTTAAGCATTTAGAATCCAAAATGGTATGATTACTTTGCTGTTCCATGCAATACATGTATGTTGTACCAACATGCCTGTCAGAACTTTTTTCTTCTTCAAGAGATTTTAAAGCAATAGTGGTATTCCTTTTACGCACCCAAATAAGGCAAACAATACAACAGCATAAGATGAACATGGAAATGAAGAAAGGGTTCACTAAAAAGAATGGCCAGTATTTCAGAGTTACAAAGGAAGTAATGGTTACCTGGAGAAGCCATCCTCATAGGTAGCAGAGGCCTCTAGAGCATGGAAGTCTAAAACAGGACTACCACAGATGAGAAGCTCTATCTCGGAAGGTTGAAACAGCTGCAGGGCTGAACCTCCACATACGCTGTGAAAACCACTGGCAAAGGCCTGATGGAATAAACAAACCTTCTAAAATGAGTCTGTAAATATTTTCTGTGAAATCTGTTGCAAGAAAATTATGCTTGTTCTAAAAATAAGAAAACTACTGTTTTAAGCATTTAGAATCCAAAATGGTATGATTATTTTGCTGTTCCATGCAATACATGTATGTTGTACCAACATGCCTGTCAGAACTTTTTTCTTCTTCAAGAGATTTTAAAGCAATAGTGGTATTCCTTTTACGCACCCAAATAAGGCAAACAATACAACAGCATAAGATGAACATGGAAATGAAGAAAGGGTTCACTAAAAAGAATGGCCAGTATTTCAGAGTTACAAAGGAAGTAATGGTTACCTGGAGAAGCCATCCTCATAGGTAGCAGAGGCCTCTAGAGCATGGAAGTCTAAAACAGGACTACCACAGATGAGAAGCTCTATCTCGGAAGGTTGAAACAGCTGCAGGGCTGAACCTCCACATACGCTGTGAAAACCACTGGCAAAGGCCTGATGGAATAAACAAACCTTCTAAAATGAGTCTGTAAATATTTTCTGTGAAATCTGTTGCAAGAAAATTATGCTTGTTCTAAAAATAAGAAAACTACTGTTTTAAGCATTTAGAATCCAAAATGGTATGATTACTTTGCTGTTCCATGCAATACATGTATGTTGTACCAACATGCCTGTCAGAACTTTTTTCTTCTTCAAGAGATTTTAAAGCAATAGTGGTATTCCTTTTACGCACCCAAATAAGGCAAACAATACAACAGCATAAGATGAACATGGAAATGAAGAAAGGGTTCACTAAAAAGAATGGCCAGTATTTCAGAGTTACAAAGGAAAGTTTTCTTTAACAAAAAATATGTTTCTATGTAAGAAAATTCAAATCTTAGTTTTCGAGTACAATCCCATCTTGTGCTACTGGTATACAAATAAAGGGCGTGGCTATGATAAGGGAACAATTTCTATGTATGAACAAATTTGTCTTGCAGAGAAAGAGATGATGATAACCATCTTTGTCATAACTATCATTGTCATTAATATCAGTATAGAAACTATAATTATCACTGTCAACACCCTGAATTTATTTATAAATCATATCACCAAACATGTACAGTACCATCGCACAGCTGACCGATAGCTCTCGGTCAACTGTCGGCAGATACAGTGGACCATGAAAGTCCTTTCTTTCTTTGGCCTGTATAAGGCATTACTTAGCCAGTGGGTAAACATATAAGCCACAAGGTATCATCTTAGTACAACTAAAAAGTACTTTATAAACCTCTGAAATTGTTAGTTTTATTTCAATCACCTACCTCAAACTGTCTTAAATGCTGTCTATCAGTAAATGCTTCACATATAACCGTGCATACTCCTCTTGATTCTGAAATATAACATACAAGATAGATTCAATAAATCATACATCTCAAAGTTGGGTAACTGAATATTTATTTCACTCTTCACAAAGTCTCCAAACATTTTGAGCTTGGGCCCTGATATTTCTTTTTGGGCATATATGATTCATATATGAATGGGCCTTTAAGAAAGGATACACTCAGTAACTTTGTCCTGTTAATTTAAAAAAAATATTAACACCTAGTATTAACAGTTCATAGACATTTTGCTGCATTCACTGTGTTATTAAACTCTAAATCAACATTGATTCTTTTTTACATTTTCACTTGGTAGCTAGTGGATATTTAACATTAAAATATTTGGAAGACAAGTGAGAAAAGATGTATCTGGTTTGTTACTGGAATTTGCGAGCCATGAAGAACCAAGTCAACGGTAAAAATTTCACCCATTGATGAATAAGAAACCTGCAAAGGTTAATGTTCCATAGTTTTTAACGTAAATATCTGACACAATCTCACTAAGTGCCCTGGAATGTTTGACAAAACACATCCTCTATATCTCCCTCATACTCCAGCATCTCTCTGATGCCCCGCCCCAGGGATGGCTGCACCCCTATCAGGTCATCCAGGGTCATGGGATCTTGATGGAGCTTCTTATAGATGCCATAGGGAAGACAATGACGTGCTTAGACCAGAGCTGCCAACCTTGTGAAACCCAAAAAAGGAATTTCAAGCAAAAGAAGGAATTCTTTTAAAAACAAAACTTACAACCTCGCGAGATAAACTTCCAACGCAGAAATGTCCATTCCTCATGCTGTTTTTTCCGTACAAGCAGGCATTCTTTTGAGGTCATTTTGGTATTATCGGCATTTCATTCTTTTTGAGAATATTTTTGTCTTCAAGTATGTTTTAAACTTTTTTTAAAATATTTTTTTAATTATTTTTTAATTAAAATTATAAAAAAAGTAATTCATGAAGAAAAAACGTACTACCGTATTTTGGAGGGAAAAAAGGAGTAATTCCGGCAAAAACAGAATGGTTGGCAGCTCTGTAAGACGACACAAGCAATACCAAAGATGAAAGTGACAAATATGTGGCAACTAGAGAGCCAGAGAAAACATTGATAGAATGAGCATAAAGGGCATCTATCAACCTTGTACCATTGTGTGGCATCTACCATACCCATAGGCTTAACACACGAGCCAATCGGTTCATGTTGGTAATGGGTTCACAATGATGTGCTAAATTTAAAAGTTTGTCCCAAACATGTAAATAATTGTTAGAGGAGCTACGATTGAACATTCACATTGGTAACATCTAACATTGGTAACATCTTTGTCCTACCATTGATCCATATTGTTCTCCTCTGAGCTAACAAACATGCCGTAGCTGGGATTGAAGACTGCTTCAGAGATAAGCTGAAAGAATTCTTCTGAAGTCCACCCATGTCCAAACCCTGATAACAGAAATAAAACAGACAGAACATAGAAATAATGGTGCAACACATCATGAATAAATTCTAATTTGCTTTTATCTATAACCCGTAAAAAAATAAAATAAATAAATGACAGTAATGGGCTATTCAAAATACCCTTTTCCAAATAATTTCATTAACCAATGGAGACCATGTGAGCTCCGAGGATCATCAAGAGTCTCTGGAAGCGCTCTTTCTGCAGGTGAAGGAGGGTCTGAATCAGACTTGTCCTTGCACCAGGGACTAGTTGCTTGGCTAGGATCCTGCATAGGACCTGGAACAACTCAAAGTTCAGCTCCACCCTTACAAAAAAATGTTCAATGGTATACCAATCGGAAGTACCACTGAAAATACTGTACGGATACCATTCACAAACACCATTTAAATACCGTTCGGATACCATTGAGATTACGCTCGCAACGTACCATTGGACACCATTCATCTACCAGTGAAATACCATTCAACCTAATAATAATATTTTGAACGCTCATTTGCATAATTACCAATGGTAGATTAATAGTACCATTTATTACACCATTGAAAATTTGAATATGAAATATGCAAATTTTGAACCATTAATCTACCATTCACCATTGGCATGGTAGGCCAATGGTGGATGATGAATGGTTGGCCAATGGTGGATGGTGAATGGTAGGCCAATGGTGGATGATGAATGGTAGGCCAATGGTGAATGGTAGGCCAATGGTGGAAGGTGAATGGTAGGCCAATAGTGAATGGTAGGACAATGGTGGGTGGTGAATGGTATGTCAATGAAAGGCCAATTGTGAATGGTAGATTAATGGTACAAAATTTGCATATTTCATATTCACATTTCAAAGTTGTAAATGGTACCTTTCATCTACGATTGGTGATTATGCAAATGAGCGTCCAAAAAAAATTATTATTAGGTGAAATGGTATTTTACTGGTAGTAGAATGGTACCAAATGGTACGCTGCGAGCATAATCTCCGATCCGAATGTTATTTAAATGGTGTGTGTGAATGGTATCCGTTTGGTATTTTCAGTGGAACTTCTGAATGGAATACTATTGGTATACCATTGAACATTTTTTTTGTAAGGGAATAAAGGGAATAAAGTTAATGATGCTGTATTTCTTGTTCTCTTTATGTTGGTGAGATTTCATGTCAGTCCAGGACTCAGTCAAGGCTTCTCAGTTCTCTTTACACACGCCACAATGTCACCCTGAACTCCTGTCAATATGGGAGAGCAACCAGTCAAGTCTCTTGCAACTGTTCGGCTTTCAAAACAGAACATCCTTCTCATCCTTGTATTCTGGAAGCAGCAGCGGTAGATAGTTATGTAATTCCAAAGCCCTTGCCGTACTGAACAGCAGCAGTAGATAGCTATGTAAGTCCAAAGCCCTTGCCGTACTGAACAGCAGCAGTAGATAGTTATGTCATTCCAAAGCCCTTGCCGTACTGAACAGCAGCAGTAGATAGTTATGTCATTCCAAAGCCCTTGCCGTACTGAACAGCAGCAGTAGATAGTTATGTAATTCCAAAGCCCTTGCCGTACTGAACAGCAGCAGTAGACAGTTATGTAAGTCCAAAGCCCTTGCCGTACTGAACAGCAACGAGGAGCCTCTCTCTCAGCTTCTTCTCATCTTTGTAGTCTGGAAGCAGTAGACGATTGAAGCAGCTAGTTCATGGCCGTGGGAAGGCGCTCAGAGTCAGGACAGTTTCTTTGAATTACGATGGGCAGGCTGGACAGGCCTTTCAGAGAAACCTGTAATGATTAAAAAAAAACATAACAAGAAAGATATGAGGAAAGATAGAGAGTTGCTATCAGGAAGATGTTGCTAATTCAAACTCCTGATGGTTGAAGACGTTTTCAGACTTGTTTTTTATTCATATGAAGATCATGCAACTGATCTCCAAACTGAGAATTATAGCAAAATTCTTTCTCAGGAAATATCTCCTGAGAAGGATGCACGCAAATTATGAAAACAAAATTACTTGATGCATTTCAACTAAGACAGATTTGTACATGTGACATATATTTACCCTGTCGCTTCCTGTGATGAAGTTAAGCAGTTTGTTCTTCTGTTAGGAAATGAATTAATCTCCACAAAGATAACACAGTCGGGTGTTTCCTATTCGATATTGAAAGAAGGAGATTATATAAAGAGCTTTGATTGCATACCGTCGGTGCTGTTTATAAATTCGAATGTTAAGACCCCACAGTCATATATTTTAACTCTTGGAATATTTGATGAATTAATTGTGAAAGAAAGACTTATTTATAAGCTCAATATTTTATTCCCCATGACAGATGATAATCATATAGCAGCACTGTCAAAAGGCTTGTTCAGATACGACCCGATAAAACCACGGAAGTTTTTTTCCTCAGATTACTTAAAGTGTAATACACTTCACATTTCTGTATACTAAACACAGAGCTCTGTAAATAAGCAAAAGTCCTTTTTGCCCACAGTTGCCATTCATTTAACACGTAATAACAACTTGTGGCAGCTTATTTTGCGGCAGTTTACCACGCTGTATGTTAATAAGCCTTAAGAGATTTTAAAGCAATAGTGGTATTCCTTTTAAGCACCCAAGTAAGGCAAACAATACAACAGCATAAGATAAACATGGAAATGAAGAAAGGGTTCACTACAAAGAATGGCCAGTATTTCAGAGTTACAAAGAAAGTAATGGTTACCTGGAGCAGCCATCCTCATAGGTAGCAGAGGCCTCTAGAGCATGGAAGTCTAAAACAGGACTACCACAGATGAGAAGCTCTATCTCTGAAGGTTGGAACAGCTGCAGGGCTGAACCTCCACATACGCTGTGAAAACCACTGGCAAAGGCCTGATGGAAAAAACAAACCTTCTAAAATGAGTCTGTGAATATTTTCTGTGAAATCGGTTGCAAGAAAATTATGCTTGTTCTAAAAATCACGAAAGTTTTCTTTAACAAAAAATATGTTTCTATGTAAGAAAATTCAAATCTTAGTTTTCGAGTACAATCCCATCTTGTGCTATACAAATAAAGGGGGTGGCTATGATAAGGGAACAATTTCTATGTATGAACAGAATTGTCTTGCAGAGAGAGAGATGATGATAACCATCTTTGTCATAACTATCATTGTCATTAATATCAGTATAGAAACTATAATTTTCACTGTCAACACCCTGAATTTATTTATAAATCATATCACCAAACATGTACTGTACCATCGCACAGCTGACCGATAGCTCTCGGTCAACTGTCTGCAGATACAGTGGACCATGAAAGTCCTTTCTTTCTATGGCCTGTATAAGGCATTACTTAGCCAGTGGGTAAACATATAAGCCACAAGGTATCATCTTAGTACAACTAAAAAGTACTTTATAAAACTTTGAAATTGTTAGTTTTATTTCAATCACCTACCTCAAACTGTCATACGATGCTGTCTATCAGTAAATGCTTCACATATAACCGTGCATACTCCTCTTGATTCTGAAATATAACATACAAGATAGATTCAATAAATCATACATCTCAAAGTTGGGTAACTGAAAATTTATTTCACTCTTCACAAAGTCTTCAAACATTTTGAGCTTGGGCCCTGATATTTCTTTATGGGCATCTATGATTCATATATGAATGGGCCTTTAAGAAAGGATACACTCAGTAACTTAATCCTGTTAATTTTAAAATAAATATTCACACCTAGTAACACTTCATAGACATTTTGCTGCATTCACTGAAGTGTTATTAAACTCTAAATCAACATTGATTCTTTTTTACATTTTCACTTGGTAGCTAGTGGACATTTAACATTAAAATATTTGGAAGACAAGTGAGAAAAGATGTATCTGGTTTGTTACTGGAATTTGCGAGCCATGAAGAACCAAGTCAACAGTAAAAATTTCACCCATTGATGAATAAGAAACCTGCAAAGGTTAATGTTCCATAGTTTTTAACGTAAATATCTGACACAATCTCACTAAGTGCCCTGGAATGTTTGACAAAACACATCCTCTACATCTCCCTCATACTCCAGCATCTCTCTGATGCCCCGCCCCAGGGATGGCTGCACCCCTATCAGGTCATCCAGGGTCATGGGATCTTGATGGAGCTTCTTATAGATGCCATAGGGAAGACAATGACGTGCTTAGACCAGAGCTGCCAACCTTGTGAAACCCCAAAAAGGAATTTCAAGCAAAAGAAGGAATTCTTTTAAAAACGAAACTTACAACCTCGCGAGATAAACTTCCAACGCAGAAATGTCCATTCCTCATGCTGTTTTTTCCATTCAAGCAGGCATTCTTTTGGGTTATTTTGGTATTATCGGCATTTCATTCTTTTGAGAATATTTTTGTCTTCAAGTATGTTTTAAACTTTTTTTTAAATATTTTTTTAATTATTTTTTAATTAAAATGATAAAAAAAGTAATTTATGAAGAAAAAACGTACTACCGTATTTTGGTGGGAAAAAAGGAGTAATTCCGGCAAAAACAGAATGGTTGGCAGCTCTGTTAGACGACACAAGCAATACCAAAGATGAAAGTGACAAATATGTGGCAACTAGAGAGCCAGAGAAAACATTGATAGAATGAGCATAAAGGGCATCTATCAACCTTGTACCATTGTGTGGCATCTACCATACCCATAGGCTTAACACACGAGCCAATCGGTTCATGTTGGTAATGGGTTCACAATGATGTACTAAATTTAAAAGTTTGTCCAAAACAAGAAAATAATTGTTAGAGGAGCTACGATTAAACATTCACATTGGTCCTAAAAATACCTTCATTTTATTTACACTGTTGGTTGTTAGAGCATACCATTCTTGCAAGGCACATAGAAGCATATTTCTATCCTTATTGGTCACTTTTGGCACCACTAAAAGCACTCTACCTTAAACATATTGATTTGAAGCATTGGTTTTCTGTCAGAGTGTATAGTACATGACGAGAAGGCAATAGAAGTAACATCTTTGTCCTACCATTGATCCATATTGTTCTCCTGTGAGCTAACAAACATGCCGTAGCTGGGATTGAAGACTGCTTCAGAGATAAGCTGAAAGAATTCTTCTGAAGTCCACCCATGTCCAAACCCTGATAACAGAAATAAAACAGACAGAACATAGAAATACTGGTGCAACACATCATGAATACATTCCAATTTGCTTTTATCTATAAATGGCAGTATAATGCATAAACGTGGCTTTAGGAAGGTGAAAAAATAAAATCTGCATCAAGATGGATTTGAAGAAATGAATATTACGCTTTAACAGTATTTGATGAAGCATTACCTGAATTAGAGCAATGAATTTACTCTGTCATATTTATGAAAATAAGAATTCACCTTTTATCAAGAAAATATAATCCATTTTCAATGCTTTACAGTTGTAGCCTTGGAAGATATGAGTCCTGAATAACGGACCAATTTACAGCACCAGAGTTTGGTTTAAGACAGGTGCGTACGCAGGGGGGGGGGGGGGGGGGGGGGGGTGGGATGAACCCCCCCCCCCTTGGTATTGTTATGTGGGTAAACCCCCTAAAAATTATGCCCATGTCTGACCTAAAAAAAGGTGACCCTTGCCCCCCCCCCCCCACAAAGAAAAATTTCAAATTTTCAAATTTCTCGACTAAAAAAAAAGAAAAGAAAAAAAAGTGTCCTCTTACCCCCCCCCCCCCCCCCCCCCCGTTTATTCAGCGGCTGGCTGAGTCGTTGCGATTTTTTTGTGGACTCCCGATAAAAAAAGAGTGTCCGCTTAGTGGGGCCCCCCCACTGAGCGACTTTTCGGCCGGCGCGATTTTAGAGCAAAATATTGAAGCTGAGTCGTTGCGAAATTTTGGGCCCGATTTTAACCCCCCCCCCCCCCCCCTTGAAAAAATCCTGCGTACGCCCCTGGTTTAAGGTACTAATCATGATTAAAAAAGGACTTACAGTCACAAGCCCCAACTATATACTTCAGTTCCTGAGCATTCAATGTAAAACTCCCATTACACAGGAAACTATCATGATGATCTCACCTGTTCTTCCATCCCGATATACTTGATCTTGAGTGGTTTCTTGAGATCATTCTTCTTGAGTCTGATCTGTGCTAGGGTATCACTGATCAGGTAGTCGCGTCTTAAAATTCAAATTTATATCTACATCCTCATAGAAATATTAAATAAATTACATATTTGAAATAAAAGCAATATGATTATGTAAGTTATTATTCTTACACGGAGAACATAAAAAGCATCTCAACAAAGATTTTTAACTGTGGAAGAACTGAAGGTCGGTCAAGACCTTATTGAGATGATTTCCCTTGTCTAGTATCCTTTAGATATCTCAGAGCTTTGTCTTGGTGATTTGTGATTCTGAACTTTAACCATATTTTCCTACAAACTTACTTTGAGCTTACCAACAAATATTAAGAACTTAATGCTACTCAATTAAATCTGCTAATCTTCTTCAATTTTCAAAAGAAATGGCAATCATCACAATCAAGTAATATTTACTACAATTCACATAAAAAGTTGGAAATAAAATCAGAGCTTTTTCCACTAAAAAAAATTAATTTGTTAGTCATAAATTAAAAAGTTAAACAAATGAAACTGCTACTTACAGCTTGATGTAGAATGGCCACCTGATATTCTTTTCTAATCTGAACTACAGCATCAAGGTGTAACACCTGTACTTTGGACTGTAAAAAAAACCAAAATAAATATGCATTCAATATATCAAGCAAAGCTGCATTAACACTATAAAACACTGATCGTCACTCAATTAGAGTAGAAACAAAATGAGATTATGACATTTAATTTACAATTCTCATAAACTGTGGCTCAACATAGAGTTAGAGGGCGAGTAACCCACCAAATGTTTAGGACGAGTAACCCCCTAATTCAAATACTCTGTTGAAATGGTTTAATATCAATTTCCTTGTAGTGAAAACAGATGAACATCTTCTGCAGAAAACTACGATATTCATACATTTTTTTCCGTCTTGTTCTCGTAAAAGTCTTGTAAAAGTGATGAAATATTGATTTGAATATGATGTAGACGGAAGGAAAACAGAATAAGGGAAAGGGATAGAACTATTACTGCAATGAATGTCAACAACAAGATATAAGGAAGTACAGAATGACAAATAGAGAGAAAAGAGGGAGAAAATAGATAAATAGGGAGAGATAGAGAGAGATTTTAACTCACAGCTGGGTCCAATAGGAATGAAAAGTCAAGTAGAGATGGGACCGGTGAAAATTCATCCCTGGGTGACTGAAGAAGGAGCCCTGCTTTAAGCTGCCAGCGATGATACTCTGTCTGGTAATCAAGATCCCTACAGATCATACAATAATAATGAAACACATGACATAATATAATTTTCACTATCTCTTGTGATGGCAAAAACGCTTTAAAACCTTTTCAAATGGTTCAATATAAGAATCTACCTGGCTTAGAATGTCCATGTACAATGCCAAAGAGATACAATGAGTATGTGTCTTCATTTTACTTCAGATACTTCATTAAAGAAGAAAAAAGTTCTGACAGGCATGTGGGTACAGAAATGTATTGCATGGAACAGCAAAGTAATCATACCATTCTGGATTCTAAATGCTTACCGTAAAACAGTAGTTTTCTTATAAAGAGATTGTTCAAATTGTGACATGCTGGAAAATGCGTTTGAATATATATTTTTTTCTTCTGAAGTTCAAATGTAAATGTTCACTCATTCTCCCTCATTTTGTCCTATCACTGCCTCAAGAGACCTTACATAACTAATGGGAATCATCAAACATTCTTCCCAATTTATGGTGATGAATGAGTCTCACATAAAAGCGATAACAGCTTACCTGAAATCATTAACAATGTATCTATATAGTAGAAAATATCACAGGAGCATACTCCAAAACTTACAGATAGTTACCCAATGACAGTTTACAGATTTCTGATACAAAATACACCAATACCTAAACTCATGTAAAGTTACCTTGAAAGCTGGTGACAGTAGAAATCCTCTAACTGGGCAAGGCCTTCTGCATCATGCTCAAGTCTGATTTAATTTGCTTCATACAAGATTTGCATTGCTATGTCAACATAACCATGCCCTCAGACGCACTATGGTACAAATAATAACAAAATATAAATCCAAATAAGTTGTAACCAGTAAAGCAAAATATTAAATGACAGTAATGGGCTATTCAAAATGCCCTTTTCCACACAATTTCTTCAAGTCTTCAAAAATTACATGCACAAAACAAAAACAAAACAGATTTAGAACATACATGTCATGGTAAAACGGTAAAACACCTAAGAACAAAAATTGCTGCCGCAAAATGAATTTACAAAAAGTGGGCTTCACTTGTCGTTCGATTCACCTAAAATGGTTCTTTTTTTTGCCACTACCTTCTTTCTTTCTTTTAACATGGTTTACTTGGTAAAGGCTCATTTAATTATGACAAGGTAAACGATGGTTATGTTGTTGTTATGACGTAAGTGTGATATGTTTTTGCATTCTGTGTCTTGTAACACAGAGCTCTATGAATACGTGTAAGACCTTTGTTTTGCATAGTTACCATTCATTTGAACCTAAAAAAAAACCACGGCGGATTCTTTTCTGCAGTTTACTGTGACATATCTGAACAAGCCTTAATGTGTGAAGGAGGCTTTACCCTTCATTAGGTCTTATCATGGAGACCATGTGAGCTTTGAGGATCATCAAGAGTCTCTGGAAGCGCTCTTTCTGCAGGTGAAGAAGGGTCTGGATCAGACTTACGTTCCTCTAGAGTCAGTCCTGAGCTGTCTTTGGGCCCTGCCGATGCTGCACCAGGGACTAGTTGCTTGGCTAGGATCCTGCATAGGACCTGGACCAACTCAAAGTTCAGCTCCATAAGGGGGCACTCAAGGACGATCAGCAACTACGGGTAACAAAAAGATAAATGGTATAGAGTTACATCATTAACTTCAGACTGCAATAACTGCAATAAAGATATGGAAGCATGATAGAAATATGAGACAGAGCAGAAAGGCAGCCAAAGAAAATGTGGATTGCACCCATTCACGCTGTGATGAAAGATTCACATTCCTACTACTGTTTGGATATTGTCGGTTGAGAACAAGTTCTTGATAATGATTTCATGTTCCTTTAAATAAATGAAGATTATATACTTGGTAAGGATGGAAGTACCCTTTACTGGGTTCACTGGGGGGGGGGGGGATATCACCCCCTCCATTATTGCTGACTTGGTTTCATGGTTTTATTTCGTCTTCCTTTCAAGAAAGAATTATTGGAAAGTTAAGATTTCAGCTGACATCATCTGACTAGGAGGGCATTTCATGTAAGTGTATTATAAACCAACAACAGCACAAATTTGCGATATCTACATGTAATTTAAATTTCAACTTAAAACTTTAATTATAAAATCAGAAAATGAATAATACTAACCATTCCTACTTCTACTTGGAGCCTCATCATCTACCCAAGGCATATCAGGAGTATCTCCTGTCTGTCAGCTATGATCACTCCCCCATCGTATCACATCACCTCCTCTCCTGACAGCTCCATCCGCTCATCTCTCACCACCAGCTTCCCAGTGACCCCGTCCTCTGTGCAAGAAGAGGAAGAGTTCGACCCCGTCCTTGTCCTCGGCAGCTGATGCATTCTACTTGTAGTTTTCGTATAAAGAGATTGTTCAAATTGTGACATGCTGGAAAATGCATTTGAATATATCACTTTTTCTGAAGTTCAAATGTATATGTTCACTCATTCTTCCTCATTTTGTCCTATCACTGCCTCAAGAGACCTTACATACCTAATTGGAATCATCAAACATTCTTCCTAATTTATGGTGATGGATGAGTCTCACATAAAAGCGATAGCAGCTTACCTGAAATCATTAACAATGTATCTATATAGTATACAAATATACACTGCCTTGAGAGGTTCTGGTTAAAACTATGTGCAAGAGGTGACTCCAATAGTACTAATTGCTGATAGGCGCAGCCCCGAAGCAAATGGTACCTTAGGAGTCACCAAGGCCCATAGTTTAACCAGTACCTCGAATAGAAGGCATGGTATATTTGTTTTATATCCTACATAAAAAAATATATAAAAAATAAAATAAAAAAAAATTATCTAAAAAGATTTAAAATATTTTGTTTTCATTAAATTAAGATTTGAAAACAAAATTGATTCAATTCAACAACAAAAAAAACTTTTTTTTCAACTCCCAAATAGTAAACCAAAATAGTACTCTCATATAGTACTTTCTAAAAATAGGTCAAATATTTTTGGTCATGTGACGAGCTCTCAACCAATCAAAAGCAAACAAATTTTTGATGCAGGATATAATACAGGATATAATAGAAAATATCACAGGAGCATACTCCAAAACTTACAGATAGTTACCCAATGACAGTTTACAGATTTCTGATACAAAATAAACCAATACCTAAACTAATGTAAAGTGATTACCTTGAAAGCTGGTGACAGTAGAAATCCTCTAACTGGGCAAGGCCTTTACTTGCATCATGCTCAAGTCTGATTTAATTTGCTTCATACAAGATTTGCATTGCTATGGCAACATAACCATGCCCTCAGACGCACTATGGTAAAAATAAGAAACAAAATATGAATCCAAATAAGTTGTAACCAGTAAGCAAAATATTAAATGACAGTAATGGGCTATTCAAAATACGCTTTTCCACACAATTTGTTCAAGTCTTCAAAAATTACATGCACAAATCAAAAACAAAACAGATTTAGTACATACATGTCATGGTAAACGGTAAAACACCTAAGAACAAAAATTGCTGCTGCAAAATGAATTTACAAAAAGTGGGCTTCACTTGTCGTTCGATCCACCTAAAATGGTTCTTTTTTTTTGCCACTACCTTCTTTCTTTCTTTTAACATGGTTTACTTGGTAAAGCCTCATTTAATTATGACAAGGTAAACGATGGTTATGTTGTTGTTATGATGCCGTAAGTGTAATATGTTTTTGCATACTGTATCTTGTAACACAGAGCTCTATGAATACGTGTAAGACCTTTGTTTTGCATAGTTACCATTCATTTGAACCTAAAAAAAACCACGGCGGATTCTTTACTGCAGTTTACTGTGACATATCTGAACAAGCCTTAATGTGTGAAGGAGGCTTTACCCCTTCATTAGGTCTTATCATGGAGACCATGTGAGCTTTGAGGATCATCAAGAGTCTCTGGAAGCGCTCTTTCTGCAGGTGAAGAAGGGTCTGGATCAGACTTACGTTCCTCTAGAGTCAGTCTGAGCTGTCTTTGGGCCCTGCCGATGCTGCACCAGGGACTAGTTGCTTGGCTAGGATCCTGCATAGGACCTGGACCAACTCAAAGTTCAGCTCCATAAGGGGGCACTCAAGGACGATCAGCAACTACGGGTAACAAAAAGATAAATGGTATAGAGTTACATCATTAACTTCAGACTGCAATAACTGCAATAAAGATATAGAAGCATGATAGAAATATGAGACAGAGCAGAAAGGCAGCCAAGAAAATGTGGATTGCTCCCATTCACGCTGTGATGAAAGATTCACATTCCTACTACTGTTTGTATATTGTCGGTTGAGAACAAGTTCTTGACAATGAGTTCATGTTCCTTTAAATAAATGAAGATTATATATTTAGTAATGATGGAAGTACACTTTACTGGGTTCACTGGGGGGGGGGGAATATCACCCCCCTCCATTATTGCTGACTTGGTTTCATGGTTTTATTTCGTCTTCCTTTCCAGAAAGAAT
>JAVYIG010011358.1:0-61489 GCA_035222895.1 Strongylocentrotus droebachiensis
CTTTATAAAGATGAAGTTAATGTTATTGGTCTATACGATGATGGTTTTTGTGGATCTTTACCTGCTTTTAGTACTCGGTATCAAGATTCCGTGTTTACACTGTTGGGGGATGTTTCCACTTTCCCAAATCTTATTCATAATTTTTAACATTTTATTTTTAATCTGTACTGGTAACTTCTTGTAGATTTCATATCCAATTTTATCTTTTCCTGGTGCTGTATCTTTTTGATTTTTCAGGACTTGATTGAATTCTTGCATAGTAAATTTTTGATTCAAAGACTGATTTCTACGTTGTTCTTGATCATCATTTACATTTTCTTGCATAATATATTCTTTAACTATATTTTCGGCTTCATTGTTTATTATTGTACTCTCACTAATATTTTCAAAATGATCAGCCATCACATCTACAACCTCTTGAGGATTTATTATTTCTTTCTCTTCATATATTCTCGATTTAATGTTTTTATTTTTCTTATTAGTCTTACTATTTTCTATTTTACGTATCATATTCCAAATGTCTGTCATTGATGTGAAAAGAGTCATTTCCTTACAATAGGTGATCCAATAGTCTCGTTTTGCTTGTCTTTGATCTTTTGTGCTTCTGCTTTCTTTATCAGGTAATCTTCTACATACTCTCCAGTTTTTCTTTTCTCTGCTAAATATCTTAGGTGATTTCTTCTTTTATAACTTTGTGAAATTTCCTTGTTCCACCAGGGAACAGGATTTGACTTCTTTTTAATTTCACTTTTCCTAGACGTATCATTATGTTATTCAAAGTTTCTACAAATATAATGTAAGCTTCTTCTACATTATGTTCGTCTATATTTATCATCTCTTCTTCACATGCTTGTTGGAATGTTTCCCAATTAATATTAGCAAGTGACCAATTTATTTCTTCCCGGATCAATCTTTGGAAGATCATTTTGATTTCCTATTTCTATCAATATAGGAAAATGATCACTTCCTAAAGTGGTAGATTCTACGCTCCAAGAAATCTTATGGGAAATATTAGGAGATGAAAAGCATAAATCTAATGCTGAACGCTTTGTCGTTCTGTGGTCAATAGATTCTTGTACCTTCCCCAAGATTACAAATCGTAAAATCATGCCTTTTTCAACATGTATTTTTCGATTATTTTTCCATTAGTCCGTCGGTCTTGTCACTACCCCATAAAGTATTATGTGCGTAAAGTCTCCTAATATAATTTTTCTTTTAGCTTCTTTTGCATTTTTTGTTATATTATCCAATATCTGTGGTGTTATCTTTTTACATGGGATATAAAAGTTCACCACTGTGTTCACCGTTTGACATTCTATGTCTTCATGTTCTGTAACTTTGCTATGTCCTAACGAATTATGGAAGTATATAGCACATCCACCTCGTATGCCTGTTTTTCTATTTCTATAAACTCCTTCATAATTATTTATATCAAAATGTTCGTTTTCTAATAGCCAAGTTTCTTGCACGCAAATTAAATGAATTATTTCTTGTCTATTATTAATGTGAAGTCTCAGTTCGTCTCCACGTGTATGCTGCCACCGCTCTCTAATCTTTGTGCAATCGCGCTTGCGCAGTGACACAAAGTTATCATCATGGCGGCTGCTACAGTTGGAAATAAATTGATCTCATTGTTGGCAATTTTTCTTCTCCTTCGTGACGCGGGTGGAATTTTGCCGACACTAACAACTGTTGATATCAGTAGAGAAGTGACAGAGAGATGCGTCATTGCTGTGTTTCCCCCAGAAAATGGTAATTTACTGGAGATTGCGGACGAAATCGGGCAGCTTTTTCTTCCAGCGCAGGTCCGCGCCAGGACGCAGGGAGTTTCGGGGCCAGGGGATGGCAACAAACCGAGCGCTGCGAACGAAACTCGAGTGACTGTGGGTATAATTGAAGAGCCATTTGATCAAAATGATGATCGTGTGAGAATAAAGAATTCAGCCTCTGAGTCAGAAAATGATGTGGTAATTGTCTTTCCACTGATCAAAAAGGACCGTACGTGCCTGATTCCTCCTCCCAAATCGTTCTTGATAGGGGAAGCATATTCTGGTCCAATCTCTAAAACACACTTGTTAGAATTTATCAATATTCAATGCCTTACTTATGTTGATGCTAGTGGCGGGCTGAATATAGAGGGCCTTCACAGGCGGGGTATTCTAGACACGATGTTCTACATGCATTATGTACCAGAAAGTATAAAAATGATAGAGCTTTCATGCGGAAAAGATGACTGTTATTGTTCAGATAAACGGATAAAAAGGGAAAGTGGCTCCATGTCGGAGGAAGAAAGTTGCCACAAGAAATCTAAGCCTTCGGACTCGGTCAATGATGATATCCATTATTCTGATGATAGCCTTCAAAATGACAAACGTGAGGCTTTTAATCATGATCATCATGCATCCAAGTACAGTGAGTCAAATGCCCCGATGGCCGAGTGTGAGCGGATTTCTAATCCATCAAAAGAAGACTTCATCAATTACTACCTGAAGCGATCTCGCCCTGTTGTGATTCCCAACGGAGCAAGGGACTGGCCGGCTTTCTCAAAATGGACCATGGAGTACCTACGCGAGTTGTACGGTGACAAGATGGTCCACATCAAGCTGGCTCCCGATGGTGTCTTTGAAGGAGTGGAACCGGCCTCGCTTTGGGAGGATTTCAACGAGTTTTCTGTTCCTGAACAAGTGAGCAGTCAACTCCTGTATCCTGATCTTGTTGTTGTCAGACCTGCCACACAAAACTTGAAGTTCTCAGAGTTCTTGGACCTGATCCAAAATGTCAGCAATACAAAGACAAAAAAAAGGTTAATAGTATTTTGGCAAATAAAATCATCATGTATCTTGCTTCAAATTTAGTTTTCTCTATTAAATTTGTTCTAGAATGTAAACCAAAAAGAATAACGATTTTGGACAATTTTTTGTGTCATGAAACAAAATAATGAAAAGGAATAGAAAAATGAAAAATGTGAGAAGTCTAGACATTTGAGAATCTCAGCAGACTGCATATCTTTCATGTATGATATTATGTTTGTAGATCTGAATCATTCTGCGAATAGAAGGAAGAAAAAAAAGAATAACACTGAAGATTTTCAGAGCAAGAGAACTCTGGGAAGCTCTAAAAGGGTAGAGGATAAAGCTAAAAGGAAATCTCACTTTTCATTCTGAAAAAGTCTTTTAAACTTTGAAAGATTTTTTGTTGTTGTAAATGTCCTGCAAAATAGTTGGTTTATAGTTTATACCAAACTCCTCAATGATTTAAAATGCATTTGGTAAATTATGTACATATGTCCTAATTTCTCTCAAATGATGACTATTAAATATAACGGTAGCACAAGAAACAAAAGGGAACCTTAGACTCCCTTCTCCTATCATTTCCTTGAATTCTTTTTACAGAGATGAAGATCGTGCAAGAGTGTCAGCCTATCTGGAGTATTCCTCCATCCTATCACACTTTCCCCAGTTGGAGGAGGACGTTGAAGAACCAGCCTTCATCCAGGATGTCCTTGAGCGCCGACATCTCAACATCTGGCTCAGCGACGGCGACACTCTAGGAAAACTTCACTTTGACCCCTTTGATAACTTCCTGTGTCAGGTGTGTTTATGTAGGTCAAAGTTCAAGTGTACCGCTCGCTGTACGATCTGACTGCCATTACATATTTGAAGAAATCTCAGTCAGTTATGGAAATCTAAACAAACGTTATCTACCTGATTCAGGTTCTAATCAATTATGATTTTTAAGTTTGATTGCATTCTAGGCAGCAGAGGTGAGTTTGGTTTTAAAGTGTAGACATTCGCAAAACTTGTCTAATGTCCCAACGATTAAGAACCATTTTGGTTTTTTCTCATAAAAGAAAGCTTCAGGACCCCTCAATCCTCCCTCTCTCTCTCTCTCTCTCTCTCTCTCTCTCACATGGTGCACCCGCAAGCCTACTGTATTTCTACATCACCATGCAAACCGATACTTACAAGCAGCATCTACAAGAAAGCTTGCAATAGAAGTTTTTATTTATTGTTCATATGGCTATTCAGAACTCAATCATTTTTTTTTATTTTGCATACTTTTGAGTGTATACATGTTTAAATGCTATTGCAAATTCTTGAATAATCTGAATGTTGTCGGATCTTATCGTGTGTAAAGATTTGCATAGCCAGGGAGCTTATTCCTCAAAAAAGAAGGGGGGATACAAGAAAAAGAGATGAATTGTAAAATTAGTTGACAGCATAATCAGGGCATGCATGAATTGCCCCCCCCCCCCCCATCCATTTTCAGAAATAAGCTACATGTATGGTGTTGCTTAAAGGGATCGTTTAATAATGTTAAATCTGAGATGCATGGCCCTACGTGTTATCAGTGTCTGTGATATGGTGTTATATTGAAGCCCAAAAATAATTGAGCTTCAAAATGATCAAGAAGTACCTCAAACAATTATAAACCTTTGAGTGAACGGTTTTACCATACTCGTTTTCCTCAATAGACGCAAAATTTGATTTCGATTTTCAATCATAAATATCTTGATAATCAGACAGGGGATCAGCTTGTAAAAGTCATGGGGTTCCTGATTGACCTAAAGGTTTATAATTATCATTGCAGCATGAGCTAAATCAAGGATTTTTTTAAAGGATCTAAGACAAAGTTACCGGATACCTTTAATCGCTGAGTAGTTTCATCAAACATTCCTTTTATTTCTTGTTTATTTTTTTCTCCAGCTGCGAGGCCGGAAGGAGCTGACACTGTTTGAACCTCATAACAACACCCAGCTCTACGAGGCCCACATTCCCGAGGCTCTGCTAGGCTTTGATCCAGCCTCTCAGACATTCCGGCGTAAGAAGCTGATGGATAGTACCTCTATGGTGATGTCTCCGGTGGACATTCAGGACCCTGATTATCAGGTTTGTAAAGCTTTGTCAAGGGCCCGTTGCACAAAACTTACCATCAGTGTCAAATGAAAGTTTTTGTTATAATCCAATCCAAAAGATATTTGATATAGCGCCTTTTCCTTGCAGTTACAAAGCGCTGCACACACGCTCCACAATGTTTGGGTCACTTTAAAAAAAGAGTTAGACACTTCTCAGAGATCAGAGTATGGTAATAAAGTAATTTCTAACAGAATAGATGTGACTTGAGTAGCGAAATCCTTGCTTCTGATTGGTTATCAGCAGATTTGTCACTGATTTTTGTCATTTGTCATTGAAAAAGGATTTTTGAAATGGGTCCATGATGTGACGTAGTTTTGTTCTGTACTAAAAAAAATCATTACACTTTTATTTTCCCTCAATTTTCAATACTACATGCATGTGTTTGATTGATCGCAACTTCAAAAATCATTACTTTCTTATTCTTGATCAGAATTTGCTCAAACTTTCACCGACCTGTTCCTCTCATTTTTCTGCTTCTATATTAAAAAAAACACCAACTTAATATCAGGGTGGACTTCCCCCTTTAAAGTCGCACCGTCGAAACATGATATTTGCTCTGGCTCCTAATGGTTAGGAGCCAGAGCAAATAACACTGAGTTCCTATAGGAAATATATTTATTCAGATGGTCATATCTCAGCCAATCTTTAACACATATTCAATTGGTTTTCGACATTTGGACATTATATTTTTTGTGCTCTTTCGGAAATGAAGAAAATATTGAGAAATTCTAAAAATAGATTTTTGATGACGTCACACTTCACTCTATGGGGTAGCTAGAAGGTGTGATGGCGTCCAGTGATAGAGCAGTGGTCTTGTTACCAGGAGGTTCTGGGTTCAAAACCAAGAGGATGCGCTAGTGCCCTTTGGTAGGGCAGTAATACCTAAACCTAGCCTTAAACCTAGCATAAAATCTAGTTGCAATTAACCCCGACACAAACCTGATACCTTTGATGAATAAACTTGGTGGAGCATACCTTGGATACCAGAGTGATTTGAACAAGCAAATTTGATTAAATTCAAAAATCTTTTTATTATTGAACATCAAATAAAACATCAGATTGTACATTCGTAAACAATCACATTTGAACAAGAAAAGGAGGACAACCAAAATATACACTTGAAAATAGGAAGCCTCCAGATTATTACATTGTGTGTACATGTCAGATGAAAATTGCCTTAAATTGTGGTTTAAAACTTACTTGTTTCATTATACAGAGATTTCCTGAATTTGGTGGAGCTCGACCTTTAAACTGCACCTTGACAGAGGGCGACATTCTCTTCATGCCAGCGTTCTGGTGGCACGAGGTACAGTCTTATCCCAATGAAATGGAAGGGAGAAATCTAGCAGTCAACTTCTGGTAAGTGGTTCAGTGATCTTTGACAATCTTTTCTTCTGAGATCTGTTTCTCTTTTGCTGGCTATTCAGTTTTAATTTAATTTTAATTTTTATATTTTAAATTTAAATTTAAATTTTTCAGTTTTCAATTTTCAATGCAATATCATTTTCATTCTCAATAAGCCAGTTCACAGTTGCAGTCTGAGCATGAGCAGATAAAGGTCATTGCAGAACAAATTTTGAAATACACGGAGACAAAATACTGGATGCGTCATTCATGAAAGTTGTGTAATCATTATTCATTCATGCACAAGCAGTACACTCCATGATACACAGGTGGAAGTATTCTTTGAAAAGGGGAAACAAAGGCTATTTATATAGCACCTCCATCGCTGGCTGTAGGAGTGATTGTACTAAGTGGGACCTCTTCATGTTTTGAAGATCTGTGGATATTCGGGGTCATTGTAGTAATGTTCTAACCGTGAACTAGTCTATTTTAATTTGTTTGCCTGAATGAAAATTTGCTTTGCTCACATTTTGTCAAATGTGAGATTGTTGCATTTGACGCAGAACCCTTTTTTTTATTGCCCCCTATAAAAAATTGGAAGATAACAGAGTTTTCAGATTACCACCCAAGTATATATACATTTAAGTGATAGAACTTTAACTGCATCATTTAACAATGTTGAATCTGAGATGCACGGCCCTACTTGTTATCAGTGTCTGTGAAATGGTGTAACATTGAAGCCATACAAAATGATCAAGAAGTGCCTCAAAAGTAAAAATCTTTGAGTGACCGGTTTTACCATACCGGTACTCGTTTTCGCCAATACCGGGAGACTGTAGTGTTATGAAAACCATTAGGCAAATGCAAAATTTCGTTTCAATTTCCAATCATAAATATCTTAATAATCAGACAGGCGATCGATCGGCTTGAGCTAAATCCAAGATTTTGTTTCAGAATCTGAGACAAAGTTACCGGATCCCTTTAAAGGCACACTGTCCTACTTGTATCTACTTGCTCCCTCTATATAGAAAACTTCCCAAATCGGTGCCTGTTGGTCCCCCATGATCCTCTTTTTCTTATGTTAAATGAGAGCTGAGTTAATGAGATAGCCACCTGTCACACTGACCTCGCGGGCTCGCTGTGTGGTCTAATCCCTTCTAGCTGCAGTAGTAAAGCCTACCTTTAAGAAAAATATCTTGTTACCTTAATAACTTGAAAATTAATGTCTTTCTCATTAGATTTTATAATCTTATAATTTATATATCTTTGTATTTATGATTTTGCAGGTACGAACCATTCTTTACCAAAGAATTTCCCTGTGCAGAGTGCAAGCTGGATGTCAACCCATATTACAGACATCTACTACATGTTGAAAATGAGCCCTTCAGAGAAGACGATCATTTCGAGGACTAGATGAAAGAACGTTGAAAATGAGCCCTTCAGAGAAGACGATCATTTCGAGGACTAGATGAAAGAACGTTGAAAATGAGCCCTTCAGAGAAGACGATCATTTCGAGGACTAGATGAAAGTCTTTCTTCCAATTGGCAACACTAATATTTTTCCTTTCACTTTTACATCATTCTAATGAAAAGTCATATATGTGGGAAATTAATGATAATAATATACAAATAATACACAGCAATGAGGGCATTAGTAAGAATTACCCACACAAGGTACCTTTGGAAAAGTCTAACACGCCCGAGGCAATAGCCGAGGGCGTGTTAGACCTTTTTCAAAGGTACCGAGTGTGGGTAATTTTTCTAATGCCCGAACAAAATGATGTGTATTATTTGTTTTATAAAATTATGACATGGATCATTGTTATTTGATCAATCACCCTCATCTCAAGCTCAAAGGCCCGAATTCACAAAGGAGGTTTAAATCTAACCCATGGTTTAAATCCTTATTTACATAACCCATGGTTTAAGATAAGCGCAAATTGAGGCATACCTTGCCTTGCGTGCGTCTTATATTGGACCTCTGACTTGTGTCGCGCTAGATGTGTTAATGACCGGTCATAACCCAAATTACGCGTTGGGCAAAATAAATGCCTGGTCACGTGTACGCTTTCAACCAATCATTTGATTAGGATTCACGTCATCATCTTATAATAATAGCTAGTTCTTATATAGCGCTTTTCAGGACCGAAGGCCCTCACAAAGTGCTTTACAGATATATATATTATTACCCCGGTCATCGCATTCAGGCTTACCCGCACACAATGTATGCACATTCTCCACTCCCTGGGGAGCATTCCAGCCAGGCCTCATTTTTACAAGCGCACACTTGCTAAACTAAGCACATTAGCTTTCGCATCCTACCGGGTACCCATTTAACACCTGGGTGGAGAGTGGCAAATGTAGATCAATGTCTTGCCAAATTGAGATACATTCACTTGAATTGTATAAAAACTCAAGTTTAAAACATAATATATCATGGGAAGCCAATGTCATAATTTTGCCCAATTTGAAGATTTACTAAGATTTATATTCTCCTCAAACTCCTGCAATCAAATACCATTTGTAAGTGCTGCAAAAACAGACCAAGCATAACAAAAAAAAATAGAATCATAACCACTGTGCATGTGTATCTTTTTGTCAACAGTACTATTATACTGTTAAAATTGTGGTAAAATGAGGTAAAAATTAAATCCAATTTGTTTTCTGCCTGTAGCGATTTTATGACATCATTCCATTTTATTTTGCTTTTTATAAAGTAGCATTTCACTGACATGATGTTATCTGCAACAAAGAAATGCTGTGGCAAAAAAGAAAGAAAAAGTTGTGTGTGAATGAATGGCAAATTGGGAGGGAAATAAGGACCAGACCAGGGGGGTGTTTCACAAAGATCCTAAGTTGAACTTATCTCTAAGTTGGACTTAAAAGTTATGGAAAGCCATTAGCATCTTTGAAAATATTTTGTAAAAGTTATATTGAAAGGCATTAATTGTTTATTCAAATCATTCATATTTTCTATCATCAAGGAGATTTCATGTTCCGGATGTGGAATTTATAAAAAGTCTAAAATACTTGAATTTCTGCTTTTGAATATATTTCATTTTAAGACTCCAATGGCTGTCCATGATTTTTAAGTCCAACTTAGAGTTAAGTTCTACTTAGAATCTTTGTGAAACACCCCCCAGGACTCTTTGATCTGAGTGTTTTCAAATACAGAAATGTGAAAAATAATTGTGTCAGAATATTGTGCCTTTTTAATGGCAGATGGTTTCTTAAAGGCATTATACAGCATCAATTGCGAATAAGGCCTTTTATAAATATATATCTTAAATTTCTTTCTTACTTTTACAAACTTTATTTCCACTTAATGTACATAAGGATTGCGATATAAATTGTACTATAAAATGTAGGCCTACTGGTAGTCTTTCATTCAATATTTGTAAAATGCACTCCGTTTTATCACTTTTTTGCTATTTTGTAACATGGGGCATAACCCAAAGTAGATGAAGCACAGGTGGAAGCGTGGTTTTGATTTAAGATTTGATGTTTTATTGAAAGTTTCATTTTTTAGCCTTTCTGTTCTACCAAAATATGTTGTAAATTTCTTTCTATCTCTTTAAAGAGACATAGAACAATGGGATTAATGCTAGAAATTCATGAACCCAAATTGACTTTAGGAAGAGAGTCAAACTCATCTTATTTCTAAGCCAGTGGAATACAATTAACTAGTGGTGGTGGTTATTTTTTACCCGACTGCTAGGAAAGTATAAATGCTTGTAAGTATTTAAAGCAACCAGACGGCCGACAGCTTTAGGTCCTCTCCGAGGTCCCTGGTAATGAGGATTAATGTCTTACCAAAGGGCACTAGCGCATCGTCTTGGTTTTGAACCCGGGTCACCGGATTAAGAGACCACTGCTCTATCGACTGAGCTATCACGCCTCCTGAGGAGCATGTGTCAAAGTACAAAAATTATATTTTAACTGCCCTTAGTCCCTATACTGTGCATAACTTTGAAGCAAATCAGAAGAAAGAATGACACTAAAGAGGTTTAGGTAGATTTTAAATATACATATATTTCCAATTGAACAAAACACATAAGACCAAGTGTAGTGCTGAATTTAGGGTTTGTAGTGCCAAGTGGGAAAAATTTCACCCTATTTGTAATTATATTGAGTGATTTCCCACTGGGTGTTTGGTGTTAGTGTTTATTTTTGTCATGATACAGAACTTCAAATTGGGAAATAAACCAGTCCCGTGTTAAGTGTTGACCTCTGATTGTTTTGGTTGATGGTGTTTCATTTTGGTCATATGTCGTCTGCTGAATCGGTCAAGGCAATCAATGGTCAGTTATGTGTACGAATTCCCACTGACTTTAACACTATGCCACTTTGGATAAAGACTGTAATGAAATATCAAAGACTGGAACTACCTCGAAAAATCAGAGATCAACATCTATCACTGACCAATATTTTTCTCATTTCATGTTCGGTGTTGGATCATGAATTCAAGGAAAAATAAACATCAACACCAAACAGTAAAACTAAGCATTAAATACCAATGAATTGAAGAATGAACATTATCTTTGATTTTTTTTTCATTCTAATCTTTCCATGACATGTATCAATGAAATATAATGTTAATGAGGCTGTATATGATAATTATCTAAATTTGATCATCGACATGGAATTTGTTTTATATCTGAATCTGAAATGTTGAAGGAAATTGTTAGTTCTTTCTTCTTTTAATATGAAGACCTGTCTTCCAAATTTATTGTGGCCTTATGATGACAAAAACATTTTACTGATAATGGGACCGGCCTCGCCCATGAACAAATTTGTCAGGATACTTTAAATCATTAAGACTCTATGACACATCCAGTGTTACAGTGGAAACTCATTATGAAAATTACATTAGGGCAATGCTAATTCCTTTTTTATACAGTGAAACCTGTATATAAAGACCACTAAAGAAGGAAACATGAAAAGTGGTCTTTATAGTTAGGTGGTTTTTATGTGCAGGTTTTAATAAGAAACCATTTTCAAGGGAAATAAAAGATGTGGTCTTTCTATACAAGTTGTCACTAAAGCTATGGTCACAAATCAGAGCAGCCACCGACCGATCAGTAGCCTGCTCGGTCGCTGCTGGAATTAGGCATCGCCCAGCGATTAGGTCGGTCCCCGGGCGGCGACCGCCCAGGCACCTAGCGTATTTTGGGCGGCGAGTGAAAAGTGAGCAGGCGCCGCCCAAATTTTAACTCCGCGCTAAAACTTCAGCGGCGACCGAGCGATGCCCTAACAACGAGCGGTGCCTGGGCGGCCACCGCTCGGTGGCCGGCCAGCCGCCGGGCGGAATTGGTTAAAAACTCGCCGCTCGGCCGCCGAGCAGGCTACTTTTGGGTAATGTGACTATAGCATTAGGCAGGTTTGACTGTTCCATGTATCTTGCTTTATCAGGGTAAAAAAAGTCACTATAAAGAGCTTGGACCACTAGAATTTCTCTGTTTTATCAGGTGTCTCATGATATCAAAGCTATTTATAACTAGTTTCCAATGTACAGCACTTAATATTATATCCTTTCAATATTTGTTGTTATCCATAATTCAAAATGAGAAGAAAACGCCCTGATGGATTTTGTGATCTATCCTTAGTAGGTTTTTGAAGAACATGAAACTGAGTACCGGTAAATGCATTTTGTGACTTTTAACCAACAGCACTTTTTATTAATTATAAAACAGCATTTTATGATTGTGTTGTATGTATGCAATAGTATATGTAGTTTGATTATTATGTTAAAGGTTCTTTCTTATTATTTAGAAATTAAATATTGGGTGTCGTGCAGTGGTTAATTTATTTTCAAAATGTCATTAATAATATGAATGATATCAGTGTATCTTCCTTGTTTTCTTTTTCGATTAAAAAGAAACTGGATTTTCCAAATGCTTTTAATTGAAGTATTAATTTTTGGTCGGTTTTGTGAATGAGTGGAAGAAAGAAGAGCTCTGTATTTTGATGAGCAAGCTGTTGTTTTTAGGGAAGCTTAGAGAAGGTTGAGTTTTAGTAAAGATGAAAAAAATAAATGAAATGAGCTAGCTTTCTGGTACTTGTCCTTTCAGTTTTGAAGAGAATCTCAAAAGAAATGTCCCTTGTTGGAGTGTGAAGCAGTGCTCTTCAAATGCCCTCATATTTGAGATATGATGAGAAGAGGATAAACAGTTTGGACCAAACTTTCATGCCCCATGTGTGTAGTCCCACGTACCCTTTATGTGTGCCATCATACGAGTGACTTTCAGCAAGACTAAATCAATTTTTTTTATTTTAGTGATTCCAACACCTCGTAGTACCGTACACATTGATTCCCAAACAAAGAAACTATATTTTTGCTCAGAATGTTGTCATCTTATTAAAAAAAATCTTCTCCTTCCCCTTTTCCTTACTCTTCTTTCTTTTCTCTTATTTCCTTTATCTTCTTTCCTCTATCTCTTGTCTTTTCTTTTTCTTGTCAGTTCTCCTCTTCCTTTTTTTATAATTTCTCCTTTACTTTCTCTTTTTCTCTCTATTTTCTTCTCTCCATTTCTCTCTCTAAAAAACAGGTTTTTAATAAACTGATGCTAGCTGTACACTTCCATTTCATGATGATCATTCAATACATAATTTAAGCTGATACATAGCCACTACCTTGATCATTGCAAAGATAAAATGAAGGGAGTATTATAATCACTTCTTTTACAAATGATTTGCATTTAATAGAATAAAATCGATTTCATGGTTTTTGCAGGTAATTGCATAAATAACAATTTACTTATTCAAGTACAAAGATCTATATACCGGTATTATTACTAGTGTATATACACAGTTAGTTGGAGTTAATGTCTCTATCTTCATGTAACTTGTATAAATGCAGTTAACTCTGCATAACTTGAAGTCGCAAAAGTCGAATTTTTCCCAAGTCAGTATTAATCTATTTGGACCAAACTACGTAAAAACAGGTGTTATTCAAAAGTTCATTGCTCAGGAGGGTCCATTCTTTTTAGAAGACCTATAATAATATTCTATTTATAATATATTTTGATTAGTGCCCCAAGGGATAAGAAACTTATGAGAAAAACAGAAAATAATGATATTTTTGTACAAGGTAAATGGGAGATTTATCCACCACGTCCTACGTCACAATCCACTGACTGAACTACCTATTTGAGATTTGCAATTTTGCATAGACTTTATTTAGTGATCTAATAATTCAAACATTCATAACGTCCTTACTATTGGTCCGATTCATTTCACACTTTTGCCATTCTGTTTCTGTTATTTTTCTGCTTTTATACAAATCAACTTATTACTAGGGTTGGATTGCCCTGTAAGGCTCGTTCAGATGTGACATTTTGAAAAATTAGGAGGTAAAAATGTAATGCACTTCACATTTCAAATCCTTTCCCATTCATTTCACATGTTCAATTCAATTTTATTTCGCAATATAAAAATCAAAATATACAAAGTAACGTTGACAAAAACATGGTGGCTTTTTTGTGGCGGTTGACCACTTGCCTTACATTTGGGGTTTGGACCTCTGTTTCTAGCTAGTTTCTAGGATTTTCTTGCGAAGCTTACACTGAAGTTCATATATGGTGGATGGAATGAAAAATATTTCTATTCATCCATATGGAACCATCAGGGGCTGGGGTAGGGCACTCTGTATCGATTTGATTTGGATGAGGGTATGCGGCTCAAGGCTCCAAATCATGGTCATTTTCGTAGAAAACGGAAGGACTATGGATGAATAGTTATTTCAATTATTTTGCATCTGGGATTTGCACTTTACCAAGAACATGGCCAAGATTTAAAAGTGGGAACATTTCTAGGAACTTCGGACATAAAAATCATACCCCAGGCCATGTTATGGAATTTTTTGCAAACAAGCAACCAAAACCAAAGAGTGTTTGATATACATGTAGCGCCTTTTCCTTGCAGTTACAAAGTGCTTCACAGTTTTCTCCATAACGTAGTATAAGGACGGATTAAACAATGACATCAACACTTTCAAAAACACCAGTTGAGCCAATACAAAAATACATGTACACGTATAACAATCGATGCTCTCTAACAGATTTAATGGGCCTTCGAAAGTTTCTTAAAGTGGTCCAGAGATGTAGCAGTCTTCAGCGAGGGGGGTAGCTTGTTCAACAACCTTGCAGCAACTGAAGGGAAAGCTACGTCTCTGGCACGTTTCTAGGAGTGAGGCTCAGTCAACCATACAGAAGATGAAAAACGTGTAAGGTGAGTATGGGGATGATGAACCAGGCGATTACTGGTGTATTTTGGACACTGTTGATTAAGAGCTTTGTATATTAATAAAAGGGTTTTGAGGGCTAGTCTCAACATACTGGCAGGCAGTGTAGTTCATATCACAAAGGTCTGGTATGGACCCTTATAGTTGCAGAGAATACAAGCCGGGCTGCTTGTATTCGGTGAGTACCATATACTGTATTAGGTGAGTACTCCCACCCCCTTCCCCTCCCCAGATGGAACAATGTAAGACTATACACCTATTTAATATGTTGTGTACCAGAAAAAAATTGACTTTGGCAGATGTAGGTTCAGAAATAGGATCCCTTCTTACAAAAAGTTAATGCATAATCTTGCAAAAAAAACATCTCTGTTTGTTTTCTAAATAACATTGGCCTTCTGATTTGATAATGGTTCTTCTTTGACATTCTCTGAGCATGATATAGGGCATCAAAATACTGCAATATTGCATGGATTTCCTTTCACAGTATAAAAGTTATATACATGTTGATATAAAGTTAATCATCACAAAAATGAAAGAATAATGGCATACATGAATCCTAATCACAGAACTGTTACTGGAAAAAATAAAATACTGACATTCGCAAAAGGTAATATTACACTGTACTTTTTATGATTGCAACGTTTTGTGCCAGCTGCGATAAATAGCTGGCTAGAGATCATAAATCTTCCATAAGGTCCCACGTTTTCCAGTTCCTTTGTATAAACAAGCCCTGAAGTAGTCCAATGATGGTCCCACATATAACATCGCTCCAGTAGTGTCGGCCGAGGAGCACACGCGAGATGCAAACAGCTGACATCCATAGCAAGAGGAGAAATTGCATAAGAAGCGGTAACGTGAATGTTGTTACGAAGAAATAGAACACAAATGCTGCCCTCGTGCAGTGGCCTGAGGGGAAGGAGTAGTTATCAACGGAGAGGGTGAGAAGCATGTCTGGCTTGTTCACGGCTGGGCGAGGGCGCCGCACAGTTCCTTTTAAGATGAAGTTGACGAGCAGGTCCAGCAGCATTCCTGCGAGAGGCAATCATATAGAAGCAGATTAATAAAAGTAAAGAAAAAGACACAATTTTTAAAGAGTTGGTAACGAAAGTATAAATCCATTTCACTTTGATGAAGTGGCTGACCACTCTCCCGTTCGCTCCTATTTCACTTTTCCAGCAGTTACCTCTGAGAGATCAAATCACAACAATCGGTGCACTAATGTCCTTTGGCAAGACATTGATCTACATTTGCCACACTCCACCCAGGTGAAGTAAATGGGTACCTGGTAGGAATTTATTCCTTGAAACGCAGCGCGCGTAACAGCTGCACTGCTAAAGCCAGGGTAATTATGCTGCATTATTGTAGAGCGCTAAGAGACTTCTGACAAAGTAAGTGTTAAGCGCTATATAAGCACTGTAATTATTATTATACATGTACCGGTAACTCATACCTTTTGTGCTACTATAGATGCATATCCTCTCTGGATTCAACAGTTCCCTGAAATTTCCCTACAAGCCCCTTTCACACATGACAGTAAACCACCGCAGCTAATACAAGCATAAAATGTGTCCAAAATCTGACTCTTGCCACAAACAGATGTCATACATGCCATTCATTTTATGTGTAAAATGGTTTGTATTCTGCCACATGTGGCATTTTCCAAAGAGATTAACATTCATATGGGTTCAAGCCCTAATGTGGATACGCCTTGCTTACCGAGGACTAGGTTTGCAGTCGGATTGAAGACGACCGAGTTCTTGGAGAGGTAAGATTGATAGAGGATAGCCAGTAAGATGGTGAACCATGGGAGACCATGCCCAGAGATCTCCAGACCCTTCAGAATATAAAAAACATAAGATACAAGAAAATTAATTAAGAAATAAAATAGGCTACAGAATACTACAAAATTGTGATGAATTACAGTTCGGTACCGACTTAAAAAAAAAAAACAGCAGTCATATTACTATTAACTGCACACTGTCACTACCTTCTTACTACTATTACATTCATATTATTAATATTACCCTCATAATGCTATGTATGACATTCGTACAGTATGCCAGTAAACTATTACCTTCATTATTATCGCTATTACTTTTATCACTATCACCTTCAAATACATTTTGTTAATGTACCTTCATATTAATTTTATCTTCATATTGCTATTACCTTCATATTACTTTTACCTTCATATTGCTTTTACCTTCATATTGCTTTTACCTTCATATTGCTTTTACCTTCATATTGCTTTTACCTTCATATTGCTTTTACCTTCATATTGCTTTTACCTTCATATTGCTATTACCTTCATATTGCTATTACCTTCATATTGCTATTACCTTCATATTACTATTACATTCATATGGCTATTACCTTCATATTACTATTACATTCATATTGCTATTACCTTCATTTATTACATTCATATTGCTATTACCTTCATATTACTATTACATTCATATTGCTACATGTATGCCTTCATATTACTATTACCTTCATATTGCGATTACCTTCATATTACTATAACATTCATATTGCTATGCCTTCATTTATTACATTCATATTGCTATTACCTTCATATTACTATTACATTCATATTGCTATGCCTTCATATTATTATTATCATAATGCTATTACTTTCATATTACTATTACATTCATATGGCTATTACCTTCATATTGCTATTACCTTCATATTGCTATTACCTTCATATTACTATAACCTTCATATTACTATTACATTCATATTGCTATTACCTTCATATTACTATTACATTCATATTGCTATTACCTTCATATTACTATTACATTCATATTGCTATTACCTTCATAATGATATTACCTTCATATTGCTATTACTTTCACATTTACCTTCATATTACTATTACATTCATATTGCTATTACCTTCATATTACTATTACATTCATATTGCTATTACCTTCATAATGATATTACCTTCATATTGCTATTACTTTCACATTTACCTTCATATTACTATTACCTTCATGACTGGACGAAGCCGTCCGGAGGTGGATTCCTTGGTAGCACAGACACCCCACCGCTGGGTCCACTGCCGGTCGTACTGCAGTATATTCTCCCACCAAGAGGATGAACCCGGAGGAGATCTTCTTCTAGGTTTCTTCATATTCATCCGATCGTTGTGCTCCTTCTTTGTCATGATGGTGTTACTTGGTAGATTGAGATCTAAAGTGTGATGAAAGTTTAAAGTTTGATAAAAGTTTAAAGCCAATTTGGAGTAGATCTACTTACATAAGTTCCAGTAAAACTTCATCTTGAGAAAATATTTTAAAAATCATTGTGAATGATTATCCTGTAATGATTATAAGCTGTGGTAAACTGTATAGCCTTTATAGGCCGGCAAAATGTAAATATAAATAGTGAAAACTTTCTGAAAATGACTCATCATGAGAATCACAAACATGGATATGTACACATACACTATGAACATGACGGACAAAGAAAGAGGACAAAATATACAGTTCCTCATTCTACCCTCAACAAAGGAACATCCCTTCACTGATATTATGTAAAAATGTGTAGAACAGGTGTCTAATGCGTATTCACCTGTTCTACACATGAAGCATGAAGCCTTTCGTCTATGGCTGATTGTCAACGAAATGGAGTTGAGTCTTTTGGCAAATCCGTTTGTTGCTACGGCAGGCACCAGTCAAAACAAATTCGTTTGATAAAATTATGGAAATGCAAGCACTACTTTAAACAGAACTTTGTCATTCCTTGCTCATTTTTCCTGATTGAGGTGTCATATGAAAGGGCAGAAACTCAACTTTCTAGAAATGTGATTTTCTCCTTGAAATTCAAATACCGTCCGCCGAATTGACTTTTTGGTTTCCTCTCTTCAAATTCATTTTACTCACTCAAGCGTGGAATATGTATTATATGATTTGCATCAGACGAAAGAGGAGGATCTAAGCTTTCTAAATATGTGTCAGTTATCAATTAAAAATGTGATTAAGTTATTATAAAACATCGATAATTCTCGGTTTCGTTTTTTCTGGGACGCACTGTATAATTAATTTGATATTGAAAATATAATTTGGAAGAAGTTATTAGTGAGGGAATAATAATGCACATAGGCCCCAAAGGTATGATGGTATCCTAATAAAAGACTATGGATCGACTATGGACAACGGTGTGTAACATTCTTATCTCTTTTATTTATATGTATATACCGGTAGTTTAAAGGTACTATGTCCCTTTTGCAGCCAACCTCAAATTTTGTAGAACTTTGCAGGAATTATGAATATGTCGTTTATATCTGTGAAATTTAAACGTTAGCAGTGTCCTAATATTCAAATTAAACAAGGAAACCCGTTTACTTGCTAGATTTCACTGTCAGACACTATTGAGTGACTGACTGGCTTTTGTTTTTCTTTGGTAATAACATACATAAAATGAGCTGTAAAGGGTACATGAGCATTTGTCTACATCAATAACCCACTCTTGTGATGGCCAAAAATTCAACTGATTGAATCTTTGCGCAGCATAAAAAGGTATGACCATTATTCGGTACAATGGTCTGAAAATCAAGACTATTACCTATTGGCTCTATAGCTCCTAAGTCGATTTGACAACTAATAGTCGTTGTTTCAAACTTGAAGACATTTTCAAGCCCCACCTTTTTTAGGGAAGTTCTAAATTAGTATTATCTTTCAAATGCCGTTGGAATTTAACCTTTTCATTTTTTTGGCCTGCAAATGGGACATAGTACCTTTAATGATTTGTGATTTAATGTTTATATTCAGCTCTAAGTTTTTCTTTGGTAATAACATACATAAAATGAGCTGTAAAGGGTACATGAGCATTTGTCTACATCAATAACCCACTCTTGTGATGGCCAAAAATTCAACTGATTGAATCTTTGCGCAGCATAAAAAGGTATGACCATTATTCGGTACAATGGTCTGAAAATCAAGACTATTACTTATTGGCTCTATAGCTCCTAAGTCGATTTGACAACTAATAGTCGTTGTTTCAAACTTGAAGACATTTTCAAGCCCCACCTTTTTTAGGGAAGTTCTAAATTAGTATTATCTTTCAAATGCCGTTGGAATTTAACCTTTTCATTTTTTGGGCCTGCAAATGGGACATAGTACCTTTAATGATTTGTGATTTAATGTTTATATTCAGCTTTTTAAAATTTCTGTATAATTTGTATTATCACTTCTTTACAATATCATTTCATCTCCCTGTTTCTCTGATCTGACATAACACTATCTCTATCTTATCGCATCCTCTCTCTGTGTGTGTCTTTTCTCTCCCTTTCGCGATATTCTCTCTTTTTCCTTCCCAATACCATTCACTATATTATCTATTTTTCCTTCCCAATACCATTCACTATATTCTCTATTTTTCCTTCCCAATACCATTCACTATATTCTCTATTTTTCCTTCCCAATACCATTCACTATATTCTCTCTTTTTCCTTCCCAATACCATTCACTATATTATCTATTTTTCCTTCCCAATACCATTCACTATATTCTCTATTTTTCCTTCCCAATACCATTCACTATATTCTCTATTTTTCCTTCCCAATACCATTCACTATATTCTCTATTTTTCCTTCCCAATACCATTCACTATATTCTCTATTTTTCCTTCCCAATACCATTCACTATATTCTCTATTTTTCCTTCCCAATACCATTCACTATATTCTCTATTTTTCCTTCCCAATACCATTCACTATATTCTCTATTTTTCCTTCCCAATACCATTCACTATATTCTCTATTTTTCCTTCCCAATACCATTCACTATATTCTCTATTTTTCCTTCCCAATACCATTCACTATATTCTCTATTTTTCCTTCCCAATACCTTTAACTCTCTCACTTCTACCTTCTACCCCTGGCAATCATCCCCCTCTCTCTCTCTCCTCCCTCAGTCATGTATCATTTTCAGGAGCTCTTCTCGCTAACCATCCGTCACATCCAAATTATCGCAATAGTTAGGCATAAAACTGATGTTGTACTTTCAATCTATTTTTACTTTTGTTTTTTCACTTACAAGTTTCTTTTATAGTGATAGATAATAGCTCTTCTTTAAGAAATCACTTCCCCTTCTATCGGCCAGCCCTTCATATATGGGCAATTTTAATAATTCAAGGTTCATTCTCATTTAGCATTTCATGTTATATCACTCTCTTGTTTTTTATCATTCCATTCTGTATTTGTATGTTTTAAATGTGTTTATGAAGAGTATTGAATAAACTTTGAATTTGAATTCATCAATAAATTGTAAGCTTTTTTTAACATAAATGATATGGATAAAAAATAATACATTGCTGTTTTCAATTAAAATTACTTTAATTGGTTTGCTTACAACTATTTACTATACCTGCCGAACCTGTTTTCATGCCAAGCTTCGGACGCACTTGCCAAGCTTCGGACGTTCATGTGTAGCGCACGCAAAGAGCATGTATAGCGCATAGCGCACGTATAGCACGCGCACTAAGGTGCGCATTCATCGGAGGTTTGGAAACCGGATCAAAATCGTACGACGGGGGTAAGTTTGACTGCGTTGATTTCATGAAAAAAAGTATTATTTTCTTGTTTTGGGTAGATTTAAGTTAGGTAGAACTATCAGAAAGGTGTTTTTCACACCACTCGTACAATATTTTGGTGCAAAAATCTTACGAAAGCGCTATTTTTTCGTAGTCAAAATGACACTCAATGTTGCCTGTCCGAAGATTGGAAGAGCGCCATCTTCTGGTAGGGGAATATATCTAGTACCCCTAGGTCCGTGGTAACGGCCGCCATTAGAAAATTTTCGCGATAGAGTGAAAAAGTATCTCATAAGCTCCCAGAATTTTGGCAGAAACCACCTGAAATATGCCAAGGATTTGTTTGTAATCAATATATTGGAGGCTCTACGCCTTAACTACCCTGTTAAGGAACTGTAAAAATCTGGGTAACCTGAAATCTGTCTCTGAATTCGATGTTTTTTGTGAGTTTTGCAGACGGCAACCTGCCCTAACTTTTTATACTAACGATGTAGGCTAGTAGTAGTATCATATGCATGCAAGTTACCCGGCTGAGCTAGGCTCATATTTTGCGTTCGAGTCGTTGAAGTCATTTTTGTCCGAAGGTTGGCAACGTCCGAAGTTTGGCGGTTTTACTCTACATGTACATGTAGATATCTATCCATAAGCCTACACGTACATGGCAAATTCGGTTTCAACTACCCCCCTCCCAAAAGATGAATAGAAATATGACCAATAAGGCAATGATGAGGTCACCTATCAAATATTATTGGAACTAAAATGACAGACACGTGAAGAGCATAAGCCTCGTGGCCATGGTAGATCAATGCTAGTAATTAAGAGATTCATGCTTATACAGAATGAGCATCCAGAGAATTACGTACCGAACTCGTAGATATTTTTCTCAAAATGATATTGAAACTAAATCATACATTTCGCGGCCCATGGAATAGCAACAAACTGACTTGTGATGGCGCTTTACAGCAATTAAAAAAGATATGACGGTTTCCGAGCAGTGACAACTCATTGTCGCGGAAGTTGTCGCTCATCTTCATGATCTTGGCAAAGACGGCTTTGTGAAACACTTAGCTGAAAGTTGCGTGACAGTGTCGAGATGTTGTTGATCTTGTAGTTATGACGGTTTCGATAAACGGCCCCCTAGACTCTAATCTAGACTAGGTCTAGACGATAATATAATCATGGCCTGGCCTGGGTAATACTAGGAATGGCCAATGGGTCGGTTCAGCCATGACGAGCAACGGGCGCGCCTTTCCCTATCCCGGAGCTCCGGGAGCGAAGGGAGCGCAGAGTCGGTATTGACCCTGAAACTGAGCTGGGCCGGGCCGGGTGCCAGATATTTGCGCTTGTCTGCCTTGCACTTGGCCTTGTGATCAATTTTTTTAGCAAAAGCAACGAACAACATTGATCAATATGATATGATACTTCTATGAAATCACCATAAATTAATAAAAGTATGACGCTCACCTTCTATTTCTAAGTTTCTGAGTTGAATTGAGTGTCGGTACGTTCGGTAAAATTCAGAACCGTGTAGTCGCGCGTGGCTCGTTGAAACTGGCGACCAATAAGGAGGATGTTGTTGTTGTGTTTTGAGTTATTGGCGATTAGTCAGTAATTTGACTATTGTCGCCAAACTTTACGGCACGTGTTAAATCTCTCAATTTTGTATTTTTTAAAAATATATTTATTTCGTTTTATATTTATTTATCTTTTAAGATAGTATCGAAAAATAATATCGTAAGCAAAACATTCATGGGCTTTGTTAGTGTTTCTTAACAGTACGTGCAGATTATTTGTTATATCACATACACACCATACACAAGCCTCTATATTCAATAATCTTATACCTTTTATCATTGTTGTTACTTTTTCTTATTTTATTTTCTTAATACATTATGTTATTATATATTTAATGTACTGAGTGTAATTTAGCATATTTATAATATTGTATTATGTTTTACTGTTCTTATTTTATTTTCTTATTACATTATGTTATTATATATTTAATGTACTGAGTGTAATTTAGCATATTTATAATATTGTATTATGTTTTACTGTTCTTATTTTATTTTCTTATTACATTATGTTATTATATTTTTAATGTACTGAGTGTAATTTAGCATATTATAATATTGTATAATGTTTTACTGTTCTTATTTTATTTTCTTATTACATTATGTTATTATATTTTTTAATGTACTGAGTGTAATTTAGCATATTTATAATATTGTATTATGTTTTACTGTTCTTATTTTATTTTCTTATTACATTATGTTATTATATTTTTAATGTACTGAGTGTGATTTAGCATATTATAATATTGTATTATGTTTTACTGTTCTTATTTTATTTTCTTATTACATTATGTTATTATATTTTTAATGTACTGAGTGTATTCTGTGCATTCCATTGTAGTATGGAAAACAGTATCATCAATGTTTTAAGTATCGTTATCAACATTGTTAGCACTACTTATTTGCTGCAGCGATCTTTTCGCTGCGACCAGAACTAAATTATTTATTTCTTTGAGAGTTTTGCCCTCTGTGAGTGAGAGGATCAATTGACATATAAAGTCAATTATCTGATCATCATTTGCTGTAGCTATAAAGTTCAGGGGTACAGAAGGATTTTCTTTCTTTTCATTGTCTTTTTTTGAAGTGATTGTTGTGGAGTTTGTTGATGTTGTTGAAGGATTTTGTGGGATTTTTCGAGGGATTTTCGAAGGATGTTTTAAGGTTGTTCGAGGTGGTAAGACATTTTGGGTTTGTGGGGTGCTGGTGGTTGCGGGAGGTACGTTTTGTGTGGTTGCAGCGTTGGCATATGAGCCAGGTATCGCATCTCTAATTGGATTAATTTGTGTGTTTTCTTGTTCCGCCTCTTTCCTCATTTGGGAGGTTTGTGTGACAATGTTAGTTTGAGGGGGATTTTGTTTATTTGTCCATATTTGTGATGCTTGTGCATATGTGATTTTTTCTGTGATTTTGATGTGTTGTACTTGTTTAGCTTTTTTTGCTTGTGTGCAACCATTATAGGCAGCAGAATGCTCGCCTCCGCAGTTTACACATTTCGGGGTGTCTTTTTTGGCGCACTCCTCAAACTTGTGGCTTTCGCCACATCTAACGCATCTCATGTTAGACCGGCACGTTGCTGCCCCATGCCCAAATCTTTGGCACTTGAAGCACCTGACTACTTTGGGAATGTATAATTTTACCAACTTTATTTGGTAGCACATCCTTATCGATGTTGGTAGAGTGGATGTACTAAAGGTCAGGATGACGCTTGTTAGAGGAATCTGCTTTGATTCGTTTGTTTCCATTTGATCTTTATGATCTTCTCCATTCTTCACCCTTTTTGTCATTCTTTTAACCGCTGTTACCTGTTGCGTTCTTAATTCAGACAAAATTTCTTCCTCGGTCATTTCTGTTGGAATGGCGTAAATTACCCCTTTGGCGCCTCTTGCACCCTCGGTCACTTTGACGGGAATATTCCCTATATTATCCAACTGTAGGATTGCTCGAACTTGTTTTGTGTTCTTACACTTAACTAGTAATCCAGAGCTAACAGGTTTTATGAATTCCACGGGACTGACACACACATCTTTAATCGCTCGTGCGATTTTTATGGGACTCATGTTTTTTAAAGATTTATTTTTGTCTATCGGGGTAATGAACAGTTTAAAATCTGTTTGCTTTGGATCTTTGCCAGGAGAAGGGGTTTGATAAACCGTGGTGTTTGAGTCTGATTCTGATGTTTTAGTGTTTAGGTTTTCTACCGCTACACTTTCTTCTCGTCTTCTTTTTTGATTAGGTTCTCCTTTCCTAGGTCGATTATGAGTAACAACTCTGAACACATCATCACTTTCACTTCTCACAGACAGTTCCGGCTCAGAGAAAGCCGAAGCCGTCGCCATGATTGGCCTCCCAGAAAAGGCGGGAAATTTGAATGCCGTCGTACGTAGACACGTGCTATATTAGGTTAGAAGGTGCAGGATTGTGTTAGAAAGCCCACAAAATAATTGCTTACCTACAGAAATAATCCAGATTCATAAATCTTTCCAAATGCTACCATTTGAATTCCAAAGTACATTTCAAAGATAATTCCAAATATTTCGGTATTTCCGAGAGAGAACCAAAGACACGTCCGTCACACGTGTCGTTAAGGAAGCAATAATGGGCCCTATAGTGTCTCTAAATCGTACAATCAAAAAGGGAAAAGAAAATTGTGCACTTGTCGGCTGACGGTAACGGCATTAGGAGTAAGAGATTAGATAACACTCAGTGTTATTTAGGGTACGCATATGCATGTTCACTCCTTTTGAAAAACGCATGTATTAAAAGTATATAATAGTCTTCGTAAGGGTTATATAAGGATCATAGAAAGCCTTATTAAGTATATATCTCTATGATAAGGATGGATCCGGGCTAACTCTAACCCTAACCCTACCCCTAACCCTAACCCTAACCCTAAATCTAAACATGCAAAAAATGACCGTTTTTGCATCTGGGCCGAGTTGTCCCCGGGTCCGAGTTAGCCCGACTCCATAAGGATGTATGTACAGAGAGAGCAAAAAGATAGAGAGAGGGAGGGAGGAAAAGTAAAAGCGAGAGAGAAGGAAAAGAGAAAATGACGAGAAATTAAACTCCTAGACCGCTTCCAACACCTCTTAGGAAAGTCATTTTTAATTTTCAGAGTAAAACCAGAGGTAGGGGTAGGGTGGAGGGGTGGTCGAAGTAGTGTGGAGGGGTGGTAGAAATAGGGGTATTATAGGTAGGATGGAGATGTGGTAGAGAAGTGGTAGAGGTAGGTGGATGGAGTATATAGGTAGGCGGATAGAGGAAAGGTAGGGTAGAGGGAGGACAGCAAGGGTGGAGCAGGTGGAAAAGGTATGGTGGAGGGGTGGTAGAGGTAGGCTTGAGGGGTGGTAGTGGTAGGGTGGAGGGGTGGTAGAGGTAGGGTGGAGGGGTGGTAGAGGTAGGGTGGAGGGGTGGTGGAGGTAGGGTGGAGGGGTGGTGGAGGTAGGGTGGAGCGGTGGTGGAGGTAGGGTGGAGCGGTGATAGAGGTAGGATGGAGGGAGGGTGGGGGTGGTAGGGTTAGGGTGGAGGGGTGGTCGAGGTAGGGTGGAGGGGTGGTCGAAATAGTGTAGAGGGGTGGTAGAGGTAGGGTGGAGGGGTTATCGAAGTAGTGTGGAGGGGTGGTAGAGGTAGGGTGGAGGGGTGGTCGAAGTAGTGTGGAGGGGTGGTAGAGGTAGGGTGGAGGTGTAGTCGAGGTAGGATGGAGGGGTGGTAGAGGTAGGGTGGAGGGGTGGTTGAAGCAGTGTGGATGGGTGGTAGAGGTAGGGTGGAGGGGTGGTCGAAGTAGTGTGGAGGGATGGTAGAGGTAGGGTGGAGGGGTAGTCGAGGTAGGATGGAGTGGTGGTAGAGGTAGGGTGGAGGGGTGGTTGAAGCAGTGTGGAGGGGTGGTAGAAGTAGGGATGTTAGAGGTAGGGTATAAACGTGGTAGAGAGTTGGTAGAGGTACATGTAGGTGGATGAAGTATAGGTAGGTGGATGGAGAAAAGGTAGGGTAGATGGAGTGGTGGTAAAGGTAGGTTGGATGGAGGGGTGGTAGAGGTATGGTGGACGGAGGAGAGGTAGGGTGGAATGAGGAGAGGTAAGGTGGAAGGAGGAGAATTAGGATGGATGGAAAAGAGGTAGGTTGGATTGAGGAGAGGTAGGGTTGATGGAGGAGAGGTAAGGTGGAAGGAGGAGAGGAAGGGTGGAGGGGAGGTAGAGGTAAGGTGGATGGAGGAGAGGTAGGGTAGATGGAGAAGAGGTAGGGTAGATGGAGGAGGGTGGGTGGATGAGAGGTACGGTGGAGGGGTGGTCGAAGTAGTGTGGAGGGGTGGTAGAAGTAGGGTGGAGGGGTGGTCGAAGTAGTGTGGAGGGGTGGTCGAGGTAGGGTGGAGGGGTGGTCGAAGTAGTGTGGAGGGGTGGTCAAGGTAGGGTGGAGGGGTGGTCGAAGTAGTGTGGAGGGGTGGTAGAGGTAGGCTTGAGGGGTGGTAGAGGTAGGGTGGAGGGGTGGTAGAGGTAGGGTGGAGGGGTGGTTGAGGAAGGGTGGAGGGCTGGTAGAGGTAGGGTTGGGATGGTCGAAGTAGTGTGGAGTGGTGGTCGAGGTAGGGTGGAGGGGTGGCCGAAGTAGTGTGGAGGGGTGGTAGAGGTAGGGTGGAGGGGCGGTCGAAGCAGTGTGGAGGGGTGGTAGAAGTAGGGGTGTTAGAGGAAGGGTATAAACGTGGTAGGGAGGTGGTAGAGGTACATGTAGGTGGATGAAGTATAGGAAGGTGGATGGAGGAAAGGTAGGGTATATAGAGGGAGGAGAGCAAGGGTCAACGGGTGGTAAAGGTATGGTGGAGATCGGGTCTAGGGAGAAGAGATGGGTTGGTCGTGGAGGTAGGTGGATGGTGGAGAGGTAGAGTGGAGGGGTGGTAGAGGTAGGTTGGATGGAGGAGAGGTAGAGGTAGGGTGGATGGAGAGGTGGTAGAGGTAGGGTGGATGGAGGGGTGGTTGAGGTAGGTTGGATGGAGGAGAGGTAGAGGTAGGTTGGATGGAGGAGAGGTAGAGGTAGGGTGGATGGAGAGGTGGTAGAGGTAGGGTGGATGGAGGGGTGGTTGAGGTAGGGTGGATGGAGGAGAGGTAGGGTGGAATGAGGAGAGGTAAGGTGGAAGGAGGAGAGGTAGGATGGATGGAGGAGAGGTAGGATGGATGGAGGAGAGGTAGGATGGATGGAGGAGATATAATTGGTAGGAGGGGTAGGGTGGAAGGAGGTAGGGTGGATGGATGAGGTAGAGGTAGGGTCTAGGGAGGAGAGGTAGGTTGGAGGAGAGGGAGGGTAGATGGAGGAGAGGGAGGGTAGATGGAGGAGAGGTAGGTTGGACGGGAGGTAGAGATAGGGTGGATGGAGGGGTGGTAGAGGTAGGATGGATGGAGGAGAGGTAAGGTGAAAGGAGGAAATGTAAGGTGGAAGGAGGAGAGGTAAGGTGGAAGAAGGAGAGGTAGGGTGGATGGAGGAGAGGTAGGGTAGATGGAGGAGAGGTAGGGTAGATGGAGGAGAGGTAGGGTAGATGGAGGAGAGGTAGGGTAGATGGAGGAGAGGTAGGGTAGATGGAGGAGAGGTAGGATGGATGGAGGAGAGGTAGGATGGATGGAGGAGAGGTAGGGTAGATGGAGGAGAGGTAGGGTAGATGGAGGAGAGGTAGGATGGATGGAGGAGAGGTACGGTGGATAAGGGGTGAGGTATAGTGGATGGAGGGGAGGTAGAGGTAGGGTGGATGGAGGAGAGGTAGGGTGGAATGAAGAGAGGTAAGGTGGAAGGAGGAGAGGTAGGATGGATGGAGGAGAGGTAGGATGGATGGAGGGGAGGAGAGGTAGGATGGATGGAGGGGAGGTAAGGTGGAAAGAGGAGAGGTAGGGTAGATGGAGGAGAGGTAGGGTAGATGGAGGAGAGGTAGGGTAGATGGAGGAGAGGTAGGATGGATGGAGGGGAGGTAAGGTGGAAAGAGGAGAGGTAGGGTAGATGAAGGAGAGGTAGGGTAGATGGAGGAGAGGTAGGGTAGATGGAGGAGAGGTAGGATGGATGGAGGGGAGGTAAGATGGAAAGAGGAGAGGTAGGGTAGATGGGGGAGAGGTAGGGTAGATGGAGGAGAGGTAGGATGAATGGAGGGGAGGTAGAGGTAGTGTGGATGGTGGGTCGGTAGAGGTAGAGTGGATGGAGGTGTGGTAGAGGTAGGGTGGATGGAGGAGAGGTAGGGTGGAATGAAGAGAGGTAAGGTGGAAGGAGGAGAGGTAGGATGGATGGAGGAGAGGTAGGGTGGAAGGAGGAGAGATAAGGTGGAAGGAGGAGATGTAATTGGTAGGAGGAGAGGTGAGGTGGAAGAAGGAGAGGTAAGGTGGAAGGAGGAGAGGTAATTGGTAGGAGGAGCCTAGGTGGAAGAAGGAGAGGCAGGGTAGATGGAGGAGAGAGGTAAGGTGGATGGAGAAGAGGTAGGATGGATGGAGGAGAGGTAGGATGGATGGAGGAGAGGTGGGGTGGATGGATGGGAGGTAGGGTGGATGGAGGAGGGGTAGGATGGAAGGAGGTAGAGGTAAGGTGGATGGATGGCTGGTAGAGGTAGGGTCTAGGGAGGAGAGGTAGGTTGGAGGAGAGGGAGGATGGATGGAGGGGAGGTAAGGTGGAAAGAGGAGAGGTAGGGTAGATGAAGGAGAGGTAGGGTAGATGGAGGAGAGGTAGGGTAGATGGAGGAGAGGTAGGATGGATGGAGGGGAGGTAAGGTGGAAAGAGGAGAGGTAGGGTAGATGGGGGAGAGGTAGGGTAGATGGAGGAGAGGTAGGATGAATGGAGGGGAGGTAGAGGTAGTGTGGATGGTGGGTCGGTAGAGGTAGAGTGGATGGAGGTGTGGTAGAGGTAGGGTGGATGGAGGAGAGGTAGGGTGGAATGAAGAGAGGTAAGGTGGAAGGAGGAGAGGTAGGATGGATGGAGGAGAGGTAGGGTGGAAGGAGGAGAGATAAGGTGGAAGGAGGAGAGGTAATTGGTAGGAGGAGAGGTGAGGTGGAAGAAGGAGAGGTAAGGTGGAAGGAGGAGAGGTAATTGGTAGGAGGAGCCTAGGTGGAAGAAGGAGAGGCAGGGTAGATGGAGGAGAGAGGTAGGGTGGATGGAGAAGAGGTAGGATGGATGGAGGAGAGGTAGGATGGATGGAGGAGAGGTGGGGTGGATGGATGGGAGGTAGGGTGGATGGAGGAGGGGTAGGATGGAAGGAGGTAGAGGTAAGGTGGATGGATGGCTGGTAGAGGTAGGGTCTAGGGAGGAGAGGTAGGTTGGAGGAGAGGGAGGGTAGATGGAGGAGAGGTAGGTTGGAGGGGAGGTAGAGATAGGGTGGATGGAGGGGTGGTAGAGGTAGGGTGGTGGTAGAGGTAGGGTGGTGGTAGAGGTAGGGTGGCGGGGAGGTAGAGGTGGGGTGGAGGGGAGGTAGAGGTAGGGTGGATGGAGGGGAGGTAGAGGTAGGGTCTAGGAAGGAGAGATTGTTTGGTAGTGGAGGTAGGGTGGAAGTAGATGTAGGATGGTAGTAGAATCAGGACGGTTGTAAGTAAACTGATAGTTGAAGTAGAGGTATGACTGTGTCGGGAAAGGGTTTGAGATGAAGGAAGGTAGCAGTTGAAAGACTTTCACATACACAAACACACACATGCTCTCATTATAAACATCTAAAACGTCTGAGAAGCTTATTTCATTGGAAATAAAAACAGAGACAGTAGTAAGCATTTTAAAATTTCAATTTATCTTTGAGCATTACATTTTGTATTACATCACAAAGGTTAATAATGACAAATTATTTTCTTTATTTGTGAATTAAATTCATATTCTTTCTCACCAAATTGGTAATTCGATCATAGAGTTATACATATTGTTACATTATTGCATTTGGTCATGGGAAAATATCAAAATATTATACTAATGACGCATATATTACATTTGCATTTGAGAGTTTCAATGACATTGACATTGTTTACAAACAAATAGTCTCAGTAAATAATGTAGGATACATCAATTAATTCATAGTTACGAGTATTGTATTGAGACACAAACAATGATATTACCCAGGGGCGTCAATCCTAAGGCTAGCAACTAATTTCAGAAGTGTCTGTATACAGAACATACTAATGCAATGTCTGCCCGAACGATGGATTGACGCCCCTACCCACATCGATGTGATTGGAGATGTCATGAAGACATTTGATAAGTGTCTCCTCTCCCCCATCATACCTGTCATGTGGGTCGTACATGGCACAGAACGTACAGTTACCATGGTTACAGGTGGCAAGAAGAGTATACCTTGATAGATAACTACACTATCATGCAATAGTACAGATATTGGATGACTGTTAGACAGAATGATCCTTATGCCCAATAAAATAGACATCACCCTATAGTACCAAATGGAAATAATCATTAAGATTGTGGAACTCAAAATCGAATTCTTGTATCATCAACCGACTTTGATAGTATGAGGATTTAACTATTGATGAAATTAGAAGGGGGTATATGATGGGGGAAGGTGATGATACTCCTCATATGAGTCTTTGCCCCTCCCATTATGAGTCGAATGTGGTACTTTATTGCCCCTCCCCCATAGTGTAATAATGGGAGGAGCCCATCAATGTAGGAGCACTGCTTATAATATGCCACTAGCTAGGCTCCTCCCTGTAACTGTATACATGCATGTGTATGCAGGGGAGGGACCCATTTGAAGATGATGTTCTGCGTTTCCCCTCCCCTTCTAGCTCACAACAGATAATGAGAGGAGCAATTGATTGAAGCTCCTCCCTATCTGTTGTGTTAAGGATTGTTGTACAGGGGGGAGGGTAAATTTTGACACATTTTGCCTTTTTTTTAAATCATCCATTGACTCAGGATGGGGGTATTCCCTACCACTGTCCTCTAATTCCTTTGGTTTAGCTCAACAAGGAGGGGCTCTGTCCTCCCATCCTTACCCCCTTCAATTAAAAACAAATTATGACCAAACGCCCCGGCCCCTTTAAGGGCAAAGGCACTATAGTTCAAAAAGAGAATCCCAGTATACCTTGCTTGCCACCTGTAGTAAAAAATAAAAAATAATTTAAAAAAGGTGCAGGTATTTCAATGCTAAACCATCCACTGTATGCAAACAATAAGGATATCTCTATCCTAAAACCACCAAAAACCAGTTGGGGGGGAAATGTGCAGAAGAACAGGCTACATACTGCCTGGCTGCACCAAGCTGGTATGTCCTACAAGACTAATGTATCTTCATTGTTATGTAAAAAGAGAGAGAGAGAGAGGGGGGATGTATTGACTTGATAAAAACATGTAAGCCAATTTGAAGAAACACTATATTTCTCCTATTCCCCTCTCTCTTACATATTCTGCTAACATCTTCGAATCTTGAACATAAAAATATGTTGTAATAGTGGAACATTGATTACCAATACGACAAACAATGTTGTATGGTAGGAAAGTGTCTACCAATAAAACTATACTCTCTCCTATAAATATACAGTGGATGGCACTATACCAGTCATACATTCTTTTAACCATGGAGACCAACAAATATTATTTATGAAAGCCGTCAGTCATTTTGTAACCACGTTTCTCATATATCATATTTTCTGTAAAGTGTTTACAGACTTCGCAGATGTATAGGCACTATAGTATTATACCATCTGATGATCACCATTATAGTGCAAAAAAAGAGGTTTTGAGATGTACAAAACATGGAGCATTACAAATTGCCATTTACATGAACAGGCACCTTGCCTGTTATATCTCCCGGTATAAACCGCAAGATGAAGCAGACGAGACTGCTTAGGGGGAACGTGAAGTTGTATGGCATGGTTAAAAGAATGCATGCAATTTACGGTATAGCTACGCTTGTGACAGTTCCTAACTCACCAGTGGTACACACGTATGCATCCATGAATATGGTACATACACTAAACCAAGCTAACAAGCAAGCTTATACCAGGCTTCAGGAGGACTACAGCCTACATCCTCATCAAAATGAGGGCTGCTGGGTCTGTTTACAGGAAAATGTGGGGACCTACAATCAAATTATATTACAGTATATGAATGGTTCTAACAATTATAGAATGATATGGGATATAAGCGTTCCCAAAATAATATGGTAAATTAGAAGTGTCGTTAATACAATATCAGGTATGGCAATCATCCCTTTAAAGATATAAGTACATGAATAAAACAGGAAACTTGCGTTGCCTTTTTATCTTTTCATATTCAAAATTAACAATGACATAGCTCTTTGACAACAAAGGATTCAGCTTTTTTTTGTATTTGTTTTATATCAATCTACATTATGATAACAAGTATAGCATGATAACTATAGTATGACAACCAGTGGAGAACAGAAAGTATGATAACTTAAATATGATAACAAAGTATGTAGTGCTCCAACTGAGTTCATGATATCAATTATCAAAATATCAATATTGAAAAAATAAGAGTTCAGCAATTTTTGTACAAGAGCAAATACTTGAATATATGATAAATAAAAATTGATTATAAAAAAACATGGTATTAATTTCTATATTTATGAGTTGTAACATACATACAAAATTTCCCACTTGCAAGGTACAATAAAACTTTTCATGCCAGGAATATTATTGTGTTATGGATTTTTTTTCTAGTTCTCTCACAACACTAGGAATTAAAGCATGGCACAATGATTCACAATTGTTATTATTTGTTATGTTATTATTACCCAACTTATTTAACACTTCCACGTCTGGAAATGAAAAAAAAAGTTGCTGATGCAAAAGAGTTTACTCACCCACGTCTGGGTTCATACACCCTATTGCATATTCAGGATTATATTACCTGCTGAAACAAAGACAGATTTTGAAATGTTTTTTTGTGTGCAATTTAACAAACAGTTCTTACATGTATAATTTCATATTGTTGTGCTGAGACTCATAAGCAACACGTGACTGAGAATAAATTAGATCTTCGACTTCGTTCCCGAGATGGAATTTATCTCAGATCAGTGATTTTTCATTTTCCTTAAATTCCTCTATCTGGAATGCTCTGCTTAAACATTGCAAGTAGGATGCTTAATAAAAAAAAATTCAACTGATCAAGCTTTAGATGCAAGACAAAGAAGACATTTCGTACAATAAGAAAATTCGTACATTCATAAAGAACATTATACATTTCAATGTACTTTGCATAGTCTTAGCAAAAAACAAAAAAAACTTAAAAATGCACACATATGAAAATCAATTTCTAGAATTTTGCATTACTGCTACAATAGTAAGAAATACTGTTCAATTATATAATGCCAATGATACAGTTACCATACATACATTACAAATATTACACTATAAAATGAAAGAATACATGGAAAATATAAGCCATAATTATCGAGGTGATCATGAAATAACTATCGCATATATAAAAAAAACCAATCACATCAACTGGTTTAATCATTTTATGACTTGTTTACACTTGCTTGGTTATTTCAAAACGGTTTATTTAACAATCAGCGTCACAGCCATGTGGCCGAATAGACCAGTTCATGGTTTGTACAATATCTCTGAAATGACCCCGAATATCCACAGATCTTAAAAACATGAAGAGGTCCCACTTTGTACATTTTGAAATAGTCAATCCTACAGCGATAGCGACGGGGGTGCTACATAAATAGCCTTTTCAAAGAATACTTCCACCTGTTTATCATGCAGTGCACTGATTGTGCATGAATGAATAATGATTAAATAACTTTCATGACCAACTATCCAGTATTTCGTCTCCGTGTATTTCACAATTTGTTCTGCAATGACCTTTATTTGCTCATGCTCAGACTGCAACCATGAACTGCACAAGTCAGAGCTAGAGACTACCTTACGATGTGGTGATTGTGGCAGGAACTGCTCCCTATTGTCATTAATGATGCAACGTGTACTGTGAACAAAATGGTACTCTTTTCAATAGGAATATGCAGATTGCTCTAGCATAAATCTGTATTTGATTACTGATTTTAAAGTATTTTTTCTTTGTTTATTTTGTATGTGTAGCATTAATTACTTGAATCGATTAAGGCAACAATGTAATGGTAAGATACATTTGTATGTATGTATGGAACTGAAAAGGCTATGCTTTAAACAAATTCCAGATATATTGGATTGAGTATCGACGAGTAATGTACACGTCCCAGATATAAAGAAAATATGTAGTAACTAAATTTTAAAAAAATGAAAAATTCGAAACATTTGAGTTATAATTATAAAGAAATAAAAGGAAAATGGAGGGGGTTGGTGGTGTGAATATAATATAAAATATTCAACAGGAAATCGATGTTAATGAGTCAAAAATAGTCCATGCATTGGGATACTAGCAATCTTGACATAATTGTGATGGAAATTGTATAGGAAAGTTTTTAAATATAATATCTAGATTTAAAAGTCCTAGAATACAAAGAGTAAGAGAGGAAAACAGGGGGAGGGGGCTATTACTTAATCTGAAACCTAAATAGCAGTTTAAAGTATATATATATTTCTATAAGTGTAATTATAGTGTAATGGACAGAGAGAGAGAGAGAGGAGAGAGAGGAGACATAGAAAGAGAGAGATAGAGATAGAGAGAGATAGAGAGAGATAGAGAGAGAGAGAGAGAGGTGGGGGCATCTTTTGATTTGAATATGATGTGCAATAAACAAGGAAATCTTACATTTAAAAGTCTCAACTATAAAAAATAACAGAGAGATGGTCGTTCCTTTCAATATGTTGTACAGTGTTCGAAAGCAGTAGGTAAATGAGCCCAAAATTGTACAATTTATAGAAAATGAGAAAAGAGCTTGCTGTTAATCTGCTGGATTGTACTATTAAAGAAAAATATTCAAATGATTAAATCGAAATTGAAAATCATTAAGACTAATTTAATACAATTAAGACATTAGATTTTGTCTTATGTCTACTTATCAATGTCTTAAATGGATAATAGGAATAATTTTAAATAAACCGGACATGGAACATCCACAAAAGTAAATCAATTTTTACAAGTATGAACTACACAAGTTAATAGTGGGAGACAATGGGAATACACTACTTCCTGAAATGAATCTAATAAACAATAAACAATAGGTAAATCTATACATCTAACAAATAATAGAGTGCCAAACAGGAAACAAGGATAATTTGTCTTGAGTCTAATTAACAGTATTCAAAGAAGCAAAATCAAGAAATTTGAGAAATAATCATTAACATAAAGAGAGAGAGAGAGAGAGAGAGAGAGGGGGGGGGGGGTAACTAACCACTGTATTGGAGTATTCAAACAAGCAAATCAATGTAATAATTATGAAATATAAGAGAAGAGGGAAAGCCATGTGTATTGTTATTCGAATCTGATATAGAAAGCAGAAGAAGAAGAAGAAGAAGAAGAAGAAGAAGAAGAAGAGAGGGAGAATGTATGGAGGGAGATAGTTCCTGTTTTGAACATCCCGGAGCCCCTAGATAGTATATAACGTAAAATAACATTGATTTGTTGTTGTACGAATGTATTTTTGGTACAGGGCTTTTTATGACCTTCTGACCAAATGTTAGGGTTGGAGCCCCCTTCAAAACATTTATATATGTGTGATTTGGGCGCGGGGGCGTCGTACCGGAGCCCCCATATTATATATCATGTAAGATCACATTGGTTTGTGGTTGTACGATAGCCTGTTTTTGTACAGGGCTTCCTTAGGACCTATTGAAAGATAGTAGGGTAGGATCACTTGGCAACAATTTCATATAAGGGTGTGGGGGCGGGGGCATCGTCCCAGAGCCCCTAAATAAAATTGAAGGTAAAATAACATGGATTTTTTTTTTCTTCTTGTACGAATACAATTTCTGGTACAGGCCTTTTAGGACCTACCGAACGATGTTAGGATTTGAGCCCCCAACTAAACATTTACATAGGTGTGATTGGGGGCGGGAGCGTCGTACCAGAGCCCCCGTGTTAGATATCGTGTAAGATCACATTGGTTTGTGGTTATATGACAGCCTGTTTTGGGTACAGGGCTCTCTTAGGACCTACTAAATTATATTAAGCAAGGAACCCCCGGCAAAACAGTCGCATACGTGTGAAGGGGGTCGGGGCGTTGTTCCGGAGCCCCGCAATGATTTTTTTTACCTCAATACTTTGCATACTCTGGGATAGAATGTTGTGAATTGCCAGTAATTAGTTTTAACAGAAAACGCTCATGTTAGGTGGCTAAGCGTTACTATCAACTAATCATAGCCTGGGAGCCTTCGGAATTTTTGAAAAAAATCAGATGAAAAAAATGAATGAGTCTTGGAAGTTAAAAAGGCAAACAGCTCTTTCTTGTTGAGTAGGTCACGGAGAAAGTCCATCCAATTGCCTGGTAGTTTGGTCTCACCCGATACTTCCCTGCGCACACACTTGCCTCTCTGTTCCCGGGTAGATTCTTTCAAGCTATCTGGAATGTATGTGTTCCACACAACATCCAACCTCGTGGCGTACTGAAGCTGCTTTTCCAGATAAGGAATGAATGCACTGTCTGCATACTCATGGGAGGTGCTGACGCTGGTAGTGGGCAGAGAGTGTACGGTGACGGTACCATCCAGGACTTTGCAGTCATAGGTTGAAGGTGGCTCTGATTGACCAGGTTGCTCAAGACATTTCAGCAGGTCCGACGTCGTGCTGGGCAAATGAAGCTGCTTCAAGTCTGAGAGGGAAGGAGGGAAGGACTGTATCCCATGTGCAAAATACTCTGCCAAGTTACCGTCCCGGTTCTGCATAGATATGTACCGCTGGCCGAAGAGTGCCACGTTGTTTTGAAGCACTTTGATCTTCTTCCCCTGCTTAGATGTTACCTTACGTTTAGGTTTACTGAATATTGCATGCTAGAAAATTCCTTTTGATTGGGTCATGAATGGAGTTCTTGTAATGTTTCCTGCCTGTATCCTCCAATTTGTGCAATACAGCTACCACTGATTCATCCGCGCAGTTGCGACTGTCAAGAGTTACTAGATCTTAGAAATCATCCAAGAAGGGATTGCCCATTCGTCTGATGGTATCGGAGAGGCTGACAACCTGTCGCTGGAAGGTCTTCTGTGTTGAGAGACCCTGCTCATGATGCTGGAAGTTCTCCGGAATCTCTGTGTCATCATCAGGAAGGTATTCTTCTTCGAGTTGCTTTAGCAGTCTAGACATCTCTGGTCCCGAGAGCATCCACCGTCGAAAAGCCACAGGGTTTTCTGTGAGTCTAACAGCTCCACCAGAACCTTTCACAATCTTGTTCTCCTGCTCATGAGCTTGATCAAATGGGATTGCAGATAATGTGTTACTTGCCTTGAGAGGACCCAGTGAGAAAACTCATCCTTGATAGTGTCGGGCAAGTAGTTCACATGATCCAAGGCAAAGAGCAGTGGTGTGAGTTCCTCCAAGACTTCAACATAAAAAGGGAAATTCTTCTCTCTGTGAGCCCTGATGAATATAAGAAGGAGGGTTTCATATCTCATGATTAGGTCCCAGTACATGATAGTAGGACTTCTCTTCTGCCTGTTGTTTTTCCAAGTCGTGGCAGACTCTTCATCTTTGGGGCCCTCGCTGAGCATGAAAGCCTTACTCTACAGATTATGCCGAGTCGAGAGAGTGATTTGGTGGGCGTGCCTAGTTCGAGTTAGGTGTGCTGCCTTCATATACAAATTAGCCGTGTCATATAATGCTACCTCTGCCTCTGTGAGGGCTGTAGTCCAGCCATAACTTTCTAAGACACCCCCAAGTGTATTCCATAGTGCCATTACTGTGTGCAGACCACCTAGCATAACCACATGCACTCTCTCACCATGGGTGTCGAGCCATTTCCACTGTACAAACTTTGCCAGGGCAAACAGAGGCTGGTCAAATGTAGAGACTGGGATTTATCCTGGGTTCAGAAATTCAACAGCTTGCCTCCGGACATTCATGCCATGCTTGATCATAGCAGGAGTTGCAGACTTCTCATAAAACAGAGGATAGAGTGCACTTTGTGCTGAAGGGTCTTCTACCAGAAGTTGATTAGAGGCATGATAGGCAGCCCATGAAATGCTATCTCCACTGATGAGTTCTTTTTGTCTCTAGAAGTGGCAGTGAATGCATTACCCAGCTGTTTTCCCCTGCTCTGGCCGCATCTAAGCACCTCTCGACAGGAAACAATTCACTTTCTGGAACTGCAACAGCAGTTTTCTTCAAAGCTATGGCTGGTACATAGGCAAGGTGGTATCACAACAGGTGCTCTGCTCTCGCCAGGTTTGGCCTTGGTAGGCAACTGTAAAAGGCTGATTCCAGTCCCACGGAATGATGTTTTGGAAGTGGTTGAGCTCGGGTTGTGGTCTAGGTTGTCAAGGGCGCCAACAGTGAACATACCTTTCAGGAGGCTAGCAGGAGACACCACCCCATCTTCTACAAAGCGTTCACAGGTAGAAGTTGTGATCCATTCCTCAATCTCCATAATCCTGTCATAAGAAATGCTGATGCCAAAGTGATATAACTGCGTGAGCTTTTTGCTTCTGGTCAGGGCATGTATACTGATGCCAATATAGATTGGAAGGGGTGGCTCACGCTCCAGAGTGTGTCTGGTCTTCACAGTGGTATCAGATGATCATTTTTTTGCATTGTAAGTGATGCACTGGCTGATGGTGAGGCAAGCCTGGGAATCACGCTTGGAGACAAGAGACTTGATGCTTGAGGGCAATGAGTCTTCCTGACACTCTTCCGGGAAGCAACCAGTGAATTTGAAGCCTTGATTGCTAAATATGTCTTTCCTTAATATTGTAGCAGCATTGGCCAGGATAACAGCGTCTTCTAAGAAGTCTCGACTAGTCAGAGCTTCTTTCAACATATTTTGCCTTCCTTGAAAATGAGTACAGTGATTTTCCAAGCATATTGTTCTTGTGCCTCTGAGAAGCGTCCTAGCAAACGACCCTTCAGTTTGGTCTTGTTGAATTGTTTCTTTAAGACGATTCACATACAGATATTTAACCCCATTCAACTTAAAGAGGAAGGTTCCAGAATCCACAGATTTTTCAATGTATCTGGTCAGTTCCACAAATGCCCGAGACTCATTCATTTTTTTTTCATCTGATTTTTTCCAAAAATTCTGAAGGGCTCCTAGGCTATGATTAGTTGATAGTAACGCTTAGCCCCCTGACGTGAGCGTTTTCTGTTGTTAAGACTAATTACTGGCAATTCACAACATTCTACCTCCAAAGTGTGCAAAGTATTAAGATTAAAAAAAAAAAAATCAACGCGGGGCTCCGGAACAACGCCCCGACCCCCTTCACACTAATATGCGATTGTTTTGCTGGGGCTCCTTGCTTATGTCGGTCAGTAGGTCCTAAGAGAGCCCGTACGAAAAAAAGGCTGTCATATAACCACAAACCAATGTGATCTTACACGATATCTAACACGGGGGCTCTGGTACGATGCCCCCGCCCCCAAATCACACCTATATAAATGTTTTGTTGGGGGCTCAAACCCTAACATCGTGCAGTAGGTCCAAAAAAGGCCTGTGCCAGAAATTGCATTCGTACAAGAAAAAAAAGAAAAAAGTTATTTTACCTTCAATATTATTTGGGGGCTCCGGGACGACGCCCCCGCCCCCACACCCTCATATGATTTTATTGCCAGGGGGTTCTACCCTACTATCTTTCAGTAGGTCCTAAGGAAGCCCTGTACAAAAATTGCATTCGTACAACAACAAATCAATGTTATTTTACTTAATATATTATTCAGGGGCTCGGGGATGACGCCCACGCCCCCACACCTTTAAATTTTTTTTTTACCGAGGGCTCTGAGACTAATATCGTTCAGTAGGTCCTAAGGAAGCCCTGTACCAAAAATGGCGCTTTTATCTGGCAAATAACGATAATTGATAAATTTGACGCTATGCCACCTGACTAATAGATATCTTGTTCAGATTATGTGATACAACTATGTCATTGTAATGTTCATGCATTCCAAAGGTGACGTACATTTGAAATTGCCTCAGATTTTTTTTAATAGTTCCGATTGTGTTGGAAGTGGAAATATTGCATCGCTTCTATATTATGCAGCCTTCAATAAGCTTATCATAAAATAAAAAGACTACGGCCAATGCGACAACATGCGACTGATGGAGCAAGAGACAGACAGACAGCCTATGGAACCAAAGGGGAGGGGAGACTGCAACCCTACTCTCACCCCTAATAATGCAACAATAACAAAAATAGCCCGTTTGCATGCACTTTTCGGTTCCCCGCCTTTTCAAAAAGCACTGCAGTTCCTGTCATGGACTTTTAATCCATGTCCTGAGCTATAGAAATTAATTGTTTAGAAGGGAATCTGATGTTCACTTTTGAAGCACATCAGTATACAATTAGCAGCATTACAAAAATAAATTAGGGAAGATAATCAAATTCTTATGAATCTGAAAAAGAAGAAAGAAGTAAAATCTTAAAATAAAAGAAATTTAGCACATGACTGGGCGTGCCGTTCTCCCACAATCTAAGGGACAGTGCCCAGTAGGCTCATAATTCACAGGTCACCATCTCCCAGCCAGTGAAGACCTAACCTAGTACCATGAATACCCCCCCCCAAAAAAAAAAGGATGTAAAATCTTAAAATAAAAGAAAATTAGCACATGACTGGGCGTGCCGTTCTCCCACAATTTAAGGGACAGTGCCCAAAGGCTCATCATTCACAGGTCATCATCTTCCAGCCAGTGAAAACATAACCTAGTACCATGAATACTCCCCCCCCCCCAAAAAAAGGATGTAAAATCTTAAAATAAAAGAAAATTAGCACGTGACTGGGCGTGCCGTTCGCCCTTATTTTAAGGAACAGTGCCCGAAAGGCCCATCATTCACAGGTCATCATCTTCCAGCCAGTGAAAACATAACCTAGCACCATGAATAGCCCCCCGAAAAGAAGAGTAAAATCATAAAATAAAAGAAAATTAGCACATGACTGGGCGTGCCGTTCTCCCATAATTTAAGGGACAGTGCCAATAGGCTCATCATTCACAGGTCACCATCTCCAGCCAGTGAAACCCTAACCTAGCACCATGACCCCCCCCCCCCAAAAAAAAAAAGAAGAAGAAAGAAGTAAAATCTTAAAATAAAAGAAAATTAGCACATGACTGGGCTTGCCGATCTCCCACAATTTAAGGAACAGTGCCCAGTAAGCTCATAATTCACAGGTCACCATCTCCCAGCCAGTGAAGACCTAACCTAGTAACATGAATACCCCCTCCCCCCAAAAAAAGAAAAACAATGTGAAATCTTAAAATAAAAGAAAATTAGCACATGACTGGGCGTGCCGTTCTCCCACAATTTAAGGGACAGTGCCCAAAGGCTCATCATTCACAGGTCACCATCTCCCAGCCAGTGAAGACCTAACATAGTACAATGAATACCTCCCCCCTAAAAAAATGTAATATCTTAAAATGAAAGAAAACTTGCACATGACTGGGCGTGCCGTTCGCCAACATTTTAAAGGGACAGTGCCCCAAAGGCCCATCATTCACAGGTCATCATCTTCCAGCCAGTGAAAACATAACCTAGCACCATGAATACCCTCCCCCCGAAAAAAGTAAAATCTTTGAATGAAAGAAAATTAGCACATGACTGGGCGTGCCGTTCGCCCACATTTTAAGAAACAGTGCCCAAAAGGCCCATCATTCACAGGTCATCATCTTCCAGCCAGTGAAAACATAACCTAGCACCATGAATAGCCCCCCCCCCAAAAGAGTAAACTCTTGAAATAAAAGAAAATTAGCACATGACTGGGCGTGCAGTTCTCCCACAATTTAAGGGACAGTGCCCAGTAGGCTCATAATTCACAGGTCACCATCTCCCAGCCAGTGAAGACCTAACCTAGTACCATGAATACCCCTCCCCCCAAAAAAAGAAAAGAATGTGAAATCTTAAAATGAAAAAAATTAGCACATGACTGGGCGTGCCGTTCTCCCGCAATTTAAGGGACAGTGCCCAAAGGCTCATCATTCACAGGTCACCATCTCCCAGCCAGTGAAGACCTAACATAGTACCATGAATACCCCACCCCCCCCCCTCAAAAAAAAGAAAAAAAAGAAGAAAGAATCAAAATCTTAAAATAAAAGAAAATTAGCACATGACTGGGCTTGCCGTTCGCCCATAATTAAAGAGAGAGTGCCAATAGGCTCATCATTCACAGGTCACCATCTCCAGCCAGTGAAAACCTAACCTAGCACCATTATTACCCCCCCCCCCCAAAAAAAAAAAAAAAAAAAGAAGAAAGAAGTAAAATCTTAAAATAAAAGAAAATTAGCACGTGACTGGGCGTGCCGTTCGCCCTTATTTTAAGGAACAGTGCCCAAAAGGCCCATCATTCACAGGTCATCATCTTCCAGCCAGTGAAAACCTAACCTAGCACCATTATTACCCCCCCCCCCAAAAAAAAAAAAAAAAAAAAAAAAAGAAGAAAGAAGTAAAATCTTAAAATAAAAGAAAATTAGCACATGACTGGGCGTGCCGTTCTCCCACAATTTAAGTGACAGTGCCAATAGGCTCATCATTCACAGGTCACCATCTCCAGCCAGTGAAACCCTAACCTAGCACCATGATCCCCCCCCCCAAAAAAAGAAGAAATAAGTAAAATCTTAAAATAAAAGAAAATTAGCACATGACTGGGCTTGCCGATCTCCCACAATTTAAGGAACAGTGCCCAGTAAGCTCATAATTCACAGGTCACCATCTCCCAGCCAGTGAAGACCTAACCTAGTAACATGAATACCCCCTCCCCCCAAAAAAAGAAAAACAATGTGAAATCTTAAAATAAAAGAAAATTAGCACATGACTGGGCGTGCCGTTCTCCCACAATTTAAGGGACAGTGCCCAAAGGCTCATCATTCACAGGTCACCATCTCCCAGCCAGTGAAGACCTAACATAGTACAATGAATACCTCCCCCCTAAAAAAATGTAATATCTTAAAATGAAAGAAAACTTGCACATGACTGGGCGTGCCGTTCGCCAACATTTTAAAGGGACAGTGCCCCAAAGGCCCATCATTCACAGGTCATCATCTTCCAGCCAGTGAAAACATAACCTAGCACCATGAATACCCTCCCCCCGAAAAAAGTAAAATCTTTGAATGAAAGAAAATTAGCACATGACTGGGCGTGCCGTTCGCCCACATTTTAAGAAACAGTGCCCAAAAGGCCCATCATTCACAGGTCATCATCTTCCAGCCAGTGAAAACATAACCTAGCACCATGAATAGCCCCCCCCCCAAAAGAGTAAACTCTTGAAATAAAAGAAAATTAGCACATGACTGGGCGTGCAGTTCTCCCACAATTTAAGGGACAGTGCCCAGTAGGCTCATAATTCACAGGTCACCATCTCCCAGCCAGTGAAGACCTAACCTAGTACCATGAATACCCCTCCCCCCAAAAAAAGAAAAGAATGCGAAATCTTAAAATGAAAAAAATTAGCACATGACTGGGCGTGCCGTTCTCCCGCAATTTAAGGGACAGTGCCCAAAGGCTCATCATTCACAGGTCACCATCTCCCAGCCAGTGAAGACCTAACATAGTACCATGAATACCCCACCCCCCCTCCCTCAAAAAAAAGAAAAAAAAGAAGAAAGAATCAAAATCTTAAAATAAAAGAAAATTAGCACATGACTGGGCTTGCCGTTCGCCCATAATTAAAGAGAGAGTGCCAATAGGCTCATCATTCACAGGTCACCATCTCCAGCCAGTGAAAACCTAACCTAGCACCATTATTACCCCCCCCCAAAAAAAAAAAAAAAAAAAAAGAAGAAAGAAGTAAAATCTTAAAATAAAAGAAAATTAGCACGTGACTGGGCGTGCCGTTCGCCCTTATTTTAAGGAACAGTGCCCAAAAGGCCCATCATTCACAGGTCATCATCTTCCAGCCAGTGAAAACCTAACCTAGCACCATTATTACCCCCCCCCCCCAAAAAAAAAAAAAAAAAAAAAAAAAGAAGAAAGAAGTAAAATCTTAAAATAAAAGAAAATTAGCACATGACTGGGCGTGCCGTTCTCCCACAATTTAAGTGACAGTGCCAATAGGCTCATCATTCACAGGTCACCATCTCCAGCCAGTGAAACCCTAACCTAGCACCATGATCCCCCCCCCCAAAAAAAGAAGAAATAAGTAAAATCTTAAAATAAAAGAAAATTAGCACATGACTGGGCTTGCCGATCTCCCACAATTTAAGGAACAGTGCCCAGTAAGCTCATAATTCACAGGTCACCATCTCCCAGCCAGTGAAGACCTAACCTAGTAACATGAATACCCCCCCCCCCAAAAAAAAAAAAAGAAACAAAAAAAAAGAATGTGAAATCTTAAAATTAAAAAACTTGCACATCACTGGGCGTGCCGTTCGCCCACATTTTAAGGGACAAAACACCTCCCCCCTAAAAAAAATGTAATATCTTAAAATGAAAGAAAACTTGCACATGACTGGGCGTGCCGTTCGCCCACATTTTAAAGGGACAGTGCCCCAAAGGCCCATCATTCACAGGTCATCATCTTCCAGCCAGTGAAAACATAACTTAGCACCATGAATACCCCCCCCCCCCCGAACAAAAGTAAAATTTAAAAATAAAAGAAACTTAGCACATGACTGGGCGTGCCGTTCTCCCACAATTTAAGGGACAGTGCCCAGTAGGCTCATAATTCACAGGTCACCATCTCCCAGCCAGTGAAAACCTAACCTAGCACAATAAATACCCCCTCCCCCCCGAAAAAAGAAAAGAATGTGAAATCTTAAAATAAAAAAAAATTAGCACATGACTGGGCTTGCCGTTCGCTCACAATTAAAGGGACAGTGCCCAGTAGGCCCATCATTCACAGGTCATCATCTTCCAGACAGTGAAAACATGACCTAGCACCATGAATAGCCCCCCGAAAAAAACAGTAAAATCTGAAAATAAAAGTAAATTAGCACATGACTAGGCGTGCCATTCTCCCACAATTTAAGGGACAGTGCCCAGTAGGCTCATAATTCACAGGTCACCATCTCCCAGCCAGTTAAGACATAACCTAGTACCATGAACCCCCCCCCCCTCCAAAAAAGAAAAAAGAAAAAAAAGGAAAACCTTAAAATAAAAGAAAAATAGCACATGACAGGGCGTGACGTTCTCCCACAATTTAAGGGACAGTGCCCAGTAGGCTCATAATTCACAGGTCACCATCTCCCAGCCAGTGAAGACCTAACATAGTACCATGAATACCCCCTCCCCCCCAAACAAAGGCCTATTGCTGTGGTAGAACATCCCTTCACTGCTATTATGCAAAAATGTGTAGAGCAGGTGAATATGCATGTGACACCTGTTCTACACATTTGTACATAATAGCAGGGAAGGGATGTTCCTTTGTCTACCTGAGGAACTGTGTATTTTATGCGCACGCGGCATATACTAGTATTGTACTAGATTTAGGAAAATCAAGGTTGACACCCTCTCGATCGCCGACTGAGACGACGTGACGCATGCGCAGTGCCTTAAAATGACGTAACACGTTGCAGTCAAAGCTTCAAACGTGCAAATCTAAAAGTCCCTATTCACAGGTCACCATCTCCAGCCAGTGAAAACCTAACCTAGCACCATGATTACCCCCCCCCCCCCCCAACAACAAAAAAGAAGAAAGAAGCAAAATCTTTAAATAAAAGAAAATTAGCACATGACTGGGCGTGCCGTTCTCCCACAATTTAAGGGACAGTGCCCAGTAGGCTCATAATTCACAGGTCACAATCTCCCAGCCAGTGAAGACCTAACCTAGTACCATGAATACCCCCTCCCCCCCAAAAAAAAGAAAAAGAATGTGAAATCTAAAAATAAAAGAAAATGCACATGACTGGGCATGCCGTTCTCCAACAATTTAAGGGACAGTGCCAATAGGCTCATCATTCACATGTCACCATCTCCAGCCAGTGAAAACCTAACCTAGCACCATAAATACCCCCTCCCCCCCGAAAAAAGAAAAGAATGTGAAATCTTAAAATAAAAAAAAATTAGCACATGACTGGGCTTGCCGTTCGCTCACAATTAAAGGGACAGTGCCCAGTAGGCCCATCATTCACAGGTCATCATCTTCCAGACAGTGAAAACATAACCTAGCACCATGAATAGCCCCCCGAAAAAAACAGTAAAATCTGAAAATAAAAGTAAATTAGCACATGACTAGGCGTGCCATTCTCCCACAATTTAAGGGACAGTGCCCAGTAGGCTCATAATTCACAGGTCATCATCTTCCAGCCAGTGAAAACATAACCAAGCACCTTGAATAGCCCCCCGAAAAAAAGAGTAAAATCTTAAAGTAAAAGTAAATTAGCACATGACTGGGCGTGCCGTTCTCCCACAATTTAAGGGACAGTGCCCAGTAGGCTCATAATTCACAGGTCACCATCTCCCAGCCAGTTAATTCATAACCTAGTACCATGAACCCCCCCCCCCCCCTCCAAAAAAGAAAAAAGAAAAAAAAGGAAAACCTTAAAATAAAAGAAAAATAGCACATGACAGGGCGTGACGTTCTCCCACAATTTAAGGGATAGTGCCAAGTGGGCTCATTATTCACAGGTCACCATCTCCCAGCCAGTGAAGACTTAACCTAGTACCATAAATACCCCCCCCCCCCTGAAAAAAAAGAAAGAAGAAAGAAGCAACATTTTAAAATAAAAGAAAATTAGCACATGACAGGGCGTGACGTTCTCCCACAATTTAAGGGACAGTGCCCAGTGGGCTCATCATTCACAGGTACCATGAACCCCCCCCCCCCCTCCAAAAAAGAAAAAGAAAAAAAAGGAAAACCTTAAAATAAAAGAAAAATAGCACATGACAGGGCGTGACGTTCTCCGACAATTTAAGGGACAGTGCCAAGTGGGCTCATTATTCACAGGTCACCATCTCCCAGCCAGTGAAGACTTAACCTAGTACCATAAATACCCCCCCCCCCTGAAAAAAAGAAAGAAGAAAGAAGCAACATTTTAAAATAAAAGAAAATTAGCACATGACAGGGTGTGACGTTCTCCCACAATTTAAGGGACAGTGCCAAGTGGGCTCATCATTCACAGGTCACCATCTCCCAGCCAGTGAAGACCTAACATAGTACCATGAATCCCCCCTCCCCCCCAAACAAAGAAAAGAATGTGAAATATAAAAATAAAAAAAATTAGCACATGACTGGGCGTGCCGTTCTCCCACAATTTAAGGGACAGTGCCCAGTAGGCTCATCATTCACAGGTCACCATCTCCCAGCCAGTGAAGACTTAACATAGTACCATGAATACCCCCTCCCCCCCAAACAAAGAAAAGAATGTGAAATCTAAAAATAAAAAAAAATTAGCACATGACTGGGCGTGCCGTTCTCCCACAATTTAATGGACAGTGCCCAAAGGCTCATCATTCACAGGTCACTATCTCCCAGCCAGTGAAGAACTTACATAGTACCATGAATACCCCCCCCCCCCCCATTCAAAAAAAAGAAAAAAAAAGAAAGAATCAAAATCTTAAAATAAAACAAAATTAGCACATGACTGGGCTTGCCGTTCGCCCACAATTAAAGAGACAGTGCCAATAGGCTCATCATTCACAGGTCACCATCTCCAGCCAGTGAAAACCTAACCTAGCACCATGATTACCCCCCCCCCCCGAACAAAAAAAAAGAAGAAAGAAGCAAAATCTTCAAATAAAAGAAAATTAGCACATGACTGGGCGTGCCGTTCTCCCACAATTTAAGGGACAGTGCCCAGTAGGCTCATAATTCACAGGTCACAATCTCCCAGCCAGTAAAGACCTAACCTAGCACCATGAATAGCCCCCCCCCCCAAACCCCCAAACATAAATGAAAAAATGTAATCACTTAAAACTAAAGAAAACTAGCATATGACTGGGCGTGCCGTTCTCCCACAATTTAAGGGACAGTGCCCAGTAGGCTCATAATTCACAGGACACCATCTCCAGCCAGTGAAAACCTAACCTAGCACCATGAATACCCCCCCCCCCAAAAAAAAAAGAAAAAAAAAAAAGAATTTAAATCTTAAAATTAAAAAACTTGCACATCACTGGGCGTGCCGTTCGCCCACATTTTAAGGGACAGTGCCCCAAAGGCCCATCATTCACAGGTCATCATCTTCCAGCCAGTGAAAACATAACCAAGCACCATGAATAGCCCCCCGAAAAAAAGAGTAAAATCTTAAAATAAAAGTAAATTAGCACGTGACTGGACGTGCCTTTCTCCCACAATTTAAGGGACAGTGCCCAGTAGGCTCATAATTTACAGGTCAACATCTCCCAGCCAGTTAAGACATAATCAGTACCATGAACCCCCCCCCCCCCTCCAAAAAAGAAAAAGAAAAAAAAGGTAAACCTTAAATTAAAAGAAAAATAGCACATGACAGGGCGTGACGTTCTCCCACAATTTAAGGGACAGTGCCAAGTGGGCTCATCATTCACAGGTCACCATCTCCCAGCCAGTGAAGACCTAACATAGTACCATGAATACCCCCCCCCCCCAAACAAAGAAAAGAATGTGAAATCTAAAAATAAAAAAAATTAGCACATGACTGGGCGTGCCGTTCTCCCACAATTTAAGGGACAGTGCCCAGTAGGTTCATAATCCACAGGTCACCATCTCCCAGCCAGTGAAGACCTAACCTAGCACCATGAATAGCCCCCCCTATCCCCCCCAAAAAAAATGAAAAAAATTAATCACTTAAAACTAAAGAAAACTAGCATATGACTGGGCGTGCCGTTCTCCCACAATTTAAGGGACAGTGCCCAGTAGGCTCATAATTCACAGGACACCATCTCCAGCTAGTGAAAACCTAACCTAGCACCATGAATACCCTCCCCCCAAAAAAAGAACAAAAAAAGAATGTGAAATCTTAAAATAAAAAAAAATTGCACATCACTGGGCGTGCCGTTCGCCCACATTTTAAGGGACAGTGCCCCAAACGCCAATCATTCACAGGTCATCATCTTCCAGCCAGTGAAAACATAACCAAGCACCATGAATAGCCCCCCGAAAAAAAGAGTAAAATCTTAAAGTAAAAGTAAATTAGCACATGACTGGGCGTGCCGTTCTCCCACAATTTAAGGGACAGTGCCCAGTAGGCTCATAATTCACAGGTCACCATCTCCCAGCCAGTTAAGACATAACCTAGTACCATGAACCCCCCCCCCCTCCAAAAAAGAAAAAGAAAAAAAAGGAAAACCTTAAAATAAAAGAAAATTAGCATATGACTGGGCGTGCCGTTCTCCCAGGTCACCATCTTCCAGCCAGTGAAAACCTAACCTAGCACCATGAATAGCCCCCCCCCCCCATCCCCCCAAAAAAGAAAATGAAAAAAATGTAATCACTTAAAACTAAAGAAAACTAGCACATGACTGGGCTTGCCGTTCGCCCACAATTTAAGGGACAGTGCCCCAGAGGCCCATCATTCACAGGTCATCATCTTCCAGACAGTGAAAACATAACCAAGCACCATGAATAGCCCCCCGAAAAAAACAGTAAAATCTTAAAATAAAAGTAAATTAGCACATGACTGGGCGTGCCGTTCTCCCACAATTTAAGGGACAGTGCCCAGTAGGCTCATAATTCACAGGTCACCATCTCCCAGCCAGTTAAGACATAACCTAGTACCATGAACCCCCCCCCCCCCCCCTCCAAAAAAGAAAAAAGAAAAAAAAGGAAAACCTTAAAATAAAAGAAAAATAGCACATGACAGGGCTTGACGTTCTCCCACAATTTAAGGGACAGTGCCAAGTGGGCTCATTATTCACAGGTCACCATCTCCCAGCCAGTGAAGACTTAACCTAGTACCATAAATACCCCCCTGAAAAAAAGAAAGAAGAAAGAAGCAAAATTTTAAAATAAAATAAAATTAGCACATGACAGGGCGTGACGTTCTCCCACAATTTAAGGGACAGTGCCAAGTGGGCTCATAATTCACAGGACACCATCTCCAGCCAGTGAAAACCTAACCTAGCACCATGAATACCCCCCCCCTAAAAAAAAAAGAAAAAAAAGAATTGAAATCTTAAAATTAAAAAACTTGCACATCACAGGGCGTGCCGTTCGCCCACATTTTAAGGGACAGTGCCCCAGAGGCCCATCATTCACAGGTCATCATCTTCCAGCCAGTGAAAACATAACCAAGCACCATGAATAGCCCCCCGAAAAAAAGAGTAAAATCTTAAAATAAAAGTAAATTAGCACGTGACTGGACGTGCCTTTCTCCCACAATTTAAGGGACAGTGCCCAGTAGGCTCATAATTTACAGGTCAACATCTCCCAGCCAGTTAAGACATAACCTAGTACCATGAACCCCCCCCCCCTCCAAAAAAGAAAAAGAAAAAAAAGGTAAACCTTAAATTAAAAGAAAAATAGCACATGACAGGGCGTGACGTTCTCCCACAATTTAAGGGACAGTGCCAAGTGGGCTCATCATTCACAGGTCACCATCTCCCAGCCAGTGAAGACCTAACATAGTACCATGAATACCCCCCCCCCCCCAAACAAAGAAAAGAATGTGAAATCTAAAAATAAAAAAAATTAGCACATGACTGGGCGTGCCGTTCTCCCACAATTTAAGGGACAGTGCCCAGTAGGTTCATAATCCACAGGTCACCATCTCCCAGCCAGTGAAGACCTAACCTAGCACCATGAATAGCCCCCCCTATCCCCCCCAAAAAAAATGAAAAAAATTAATCACTTAAAACTAAAGAAAACTAGCATATGACTGGGCGTGCCGTTCTCCCACAATTTAAGGGACAGTGCCCAGTAGGCTCATAATTCACAGGACACCATCTCCAGCTAGTGAAAACCTAACCTAGCACCATGAATACCCTCCCCCCAAAAAAAGAACAAAAAAAGAATGTGAAATCTTAAAATAAAAAAAAATTGCACATCACTGGGCGTGCCGTTCGCCCACATTTTAAGGGACAGTGCCCCAAACGCCAATCATTCACAGGTCATCATCTTCCAGCCAGTGAAAACATAACCAAGCACCATGAATAGCCCCCCGAAAAAAAGAGTAAAATCTTAAAGTAAAAGTAAATTAGCACATGACTGGGCGTGCCGTTCTCCCACAATTTAAGGGACAGTGCCCAGTAGGCTCATAATTCACAGGTCACCATCTCCCAGCCAGTTAAGACATAACCTAGTACCATGAACCCCCCCCCCCCTCCAAAAAAGAAAAAGAAAAAAAAGGAAAACCTTAAAATAAAAGAAAATTAGCATATGACTGGGCGTGCCGTTCTCCCAGGTCACCATCTTCCAGCCAGTGAAAACCTAACCTAGCACCATGAATAGCCCCCCCCCCCCATCCCCCCAAAAAAGAAAATGAAAAAAATGTAATCACTTAAAACTAAAGAAAACTAGCACATGACTGGGCTTGCCGTTCGCCCACAATTTAAGGGACAGTGCCCCAGAGGCCCATCATTCACAGGTCATCATCTTCCAGACAGTGAAAACATAACCAAGCACCATGAATAGCCCCCCGAAAAAAACAGTAAAATCTTAAAATAAAAGTAAATTAGCACATGACTGGGCGTGCCGTTCTCCCACAATTTAAGGGACAGTGCCCAGTAGGCTCATAATTCACAGGTCACCATCTCCCAGCCAGTTAAGACATAACCTAGTACCATGAACCCCCCCCCCCCCCCCTCCAAAAAAGAAAAAAGAAAAAAAAGGAAAACCTTAAAATAAAAGAAAAATAGCACATGACAGGGCTTGACGTTCTCCCACAATTTAAGGGACAGTGCCAAGTGGGCTCATTATTCACAGGTCACCATCTCCCAGCCAGTGAAGACTTAACCTAGTACCATAAATACCCCCCTGAAAAAAAGAAAGAAGAAAGAAGCAAAATTTTAAAATAAAATAAAATTAGCACATGACAGGGCGTGACGTTCTCCCACAATTTAAGGGACAGTGCCAAGTGGGCTCATAATTCACAGGACACCATCTCCAGCCAGTGAAAACCTAACCTAGCACCATGAATACCCCCCCCCTAAAAAAAAAAGAAAAAAAAGAATTGAAATCTTAAAATTAAAAAACTTGCACATCACAGGGCGTGCCGTTCGCCCACATTTTAAGGGACAGTGCCCCAGAGGCCCATCATTCACAGGTCATCATCTTCCAGCCAGTGAAAACATAACCAAGCACCATGAATAGCCCCCCGAAAAAAAGAGTAAAATCTTAAAATAAAAGTAAATTAGCACGTGACTGGACGTGCCTTTCTCCCACAATTTAAGGGACAGTGCCCAGTAGGCTCATAATTTACAGGTCAACATCTCCCAGCCAGTTAAGACATAACCTAGTACCATGAACCCCCCCCCCCTCCAAAAAAGAAAAAGAAAAAAAAGGTAAACCTTAAATTAAAAGAAAAATAGCACATGACAGGGCGTGACGTTCTCCCACAATTTAAGGGACAGTGCCAAGTGGGCTCATCATTCACAGGTCACCATCTCGCAGCCAGTGAAGACCTAACATAGTACCATGAATACCCCTCCCCCCCAAACAAAGAAAAGAATGTGAAATCTAAAAATTAAAAAAATTAGCACATGACTGGGCGTGCCGTTCTCCCACAATTTAAGGGACAGTGCCCAGTAGGTTCATAATTCACAGGTCACCATCTCCCAGCCAGTGAAGACCTAACCTAGCACCATGAATAGCCCCCCCCCCCCATCCCCCCCAAAAAAAATGAAAAAAATTAATCACTTAAAACTAAAGAAAACTAGCATATGACTGGGCGTGCCGTTCTCCCACAATTTAAGGGACAGTGCCCAGTAGGCTCATAATTCACAGGACACCATCTCCAGCTAGTGAAAACCTAACCTAGCACCATGAATACCCTCCCCCAAAAAAAAGAAAAAAAAAAGAATGTGAAATCTTAAAATAAAAAAAAATTGCACATCACTGGGCGTGCCGTTCGCCCACATTTTAAGGGACAGTGCCCCAAACGCCAATCATTCACAGGTCATCATCTTCCAGCCAGTGAAAACATAACCAAGCACCATGAATAGCCCCCCGAAAAAAAGAGTAAAATCTTAAAGTAAAAGTAAATTAGCACATGACTGGGCGTGCCGTTCTCCCACAATTTAAGGGACAGTGCCCAGTAGGCTCATAATTCACAGGTCACCATCTCCCAGCCAGTTAAGACATAACCTAGTACCATAAATACCCCCCTGAAAAAAAGAAAGAAGAAAGAAGCAAAATTTTAAAATAAAATAAAATTAGCACATGACAGGGCGTGACGTTCTCCCACAATTTAAGGGACAGTGCCCAGTAGGCTCATAATTCACAGGTCACCATCTCCCAGCCAGTGAAAACCTAACCTAGCACCATGAATAGCCCCCCCCCATCCCCCAAAAAAAGAAAATGAAAAAAATGTAATCACTTAAAACTAAAGAAAACTAGCACATGACTGGGCTTGCCGTTCGCCCACAATTTAAGGGACAGTGCCCCAGAGGCCCATCATTCACAGGTCATCATCTTCCAGACAGTGAAAACATACCCTAGCACCATGAATAGCCCCCCGAAAAAACAGTAAAATCTTAAAATAAAAGTAAATTAGCACATGACTGGGCGTGCCGTTCTCCCACAATTTGAAGGACAGTGCCCAGCAGGCTCATAATTCACAGGTCACCATCTCCCAGCCAGTGAAGACCTAACCTAGCACCATGAATAGCTCCCCCCATCCCCTCCAAAAAAAATGAAAAAATGTAATCACTTAAAACTAAAGTAAATTAGCACATGACTGGGCGTGCCGTTCTCCCACAATTTAAGGGACAGTGCCCAGTAGGCTCATAATTCACAGGTCACCATCTCCCAGCCAGTTAAGTCATAACCTAGTACCATGAACCCCCCCCCCCTCCAAAAAAGAAAAAGAAAAAAAGGAAAACCTTAAAATAAAAGGAAAATAGCACATGACAGGGCGTGACGTTCTCCCACAATTTAAGGGACAGTGCCAAGTGGGCTCATCATTCACAGGTCACCATCTCCCAGCCAGTGAAGACCTAACATAGTACCATGAATACCCCCCTCCCCCCAAACAAAGAAAAGAATGTAATCACTTAAAACTAAAGTAAATTAGCACATGACTGGGCGTGCCGTTCTCCCACAATTTAAGGGACAGTGCCCAGTAGGCTCATAATTCACAGGTCACCATCTCCCAGCCAGTTAAGTCATAACCTAGTACCATGAACCCCCCCCCCCTCCAAAAAAGAAAAAGAAAAAAAGGAAAACCTTAAAATAAAAGGAAAATAGCACATGACAGGGCGTGACGTTCTCCCACAATTTAAGGGACAGTGCCAAGTGGGCTCATCATTCACAGGTCACCATCTCCCAGCCAGTGAAGACCTAACATAGTACCATGAATACCCCCCTCCCCCCAAACAAAGAAAAGAATGTGAAATCTAAAAATTAAAAAAAATTAGCACATGACTGGGCGTGCCGTTCTCCTACAATTTAAGGGACAGTGCCCAGTAGGCTCATAATTCACAGGTCACCATCTCCCAGCCAGTGAAGACCTAACATAGTACAATGAATACCTCCCCCCTAAAAAAATGTAATATCTTAAAATGAAAGAAAACTTGCACATGACTGGGCGTGCCGTTCGCCAACATTTTAAAGGGACAGTGCCCCAAAGGCCCATCATTCACAGGTCATCATCTTCCAGCCAGTGAAAACATAACCTAGCACCATGAATACCCTCCCCCCGAAAAAAGTAAAATCTTTGAATGAAAGAAAATTAGCACATGACTGGGCGTGCCGTTCGCCCACATTTTAAGAAACAGTGCCCAAAAGGCCCATCATTCACAGGTCATCATCTTCCAGCCAGTGAAAACATAACCTAGCACCATGAATAGCCCCCCCCCCCAAAAAAAAAGAGTAAACTCTTAAAATAAAAGAAAATTAGCACATGACTGGGCGTGCAGTTCTCCCACAATTTAAGGGACAGTGCCCAGTAGGCTCATAATTCACAGGTCACCATCTCCCAGCCAGTGAAGACCTAACCTAGTACCATGAATACCCCTCCCCCCAAAAAAAGAAAAGAATGTGAAATCTTAAAATGAAAAAAATTAGCACATGACTGGGCGTGCCGTTCTCCCGCAATTTAAGGGACAGTGCCCAAAGGCTCATCATTCACAGGTCACCATCTCCCAGCCAGTGAAGACCTAACATAGTACCATGAATACCCCACCCCCCCCCCCTCAAAAAAAAGAAAAAAAAGAAGAAAGAATCAAAATCTTAAAATAAAAGAAAATTAGCACATGACTGGGCTTGCCGTTCGCCCATAATTAAAGAGAGAGTGCCAATAGGCTCATCATTCACAGGTCACCATCTCCAGCCAGTGAAAACCTAACCTAGCACCATTATTACCCCCCCCCCCCCCAAAAAAAAAAAAAAAAAAAAAGAAGAAAGAAGTAAAATCTTAAAATAAAAGAAAATTAGCACGTGACTGGGCGTGCCGTTCGCCCTTATTTTAAGGAACAGTGCCCAAAAGGCCCATCATTCACAGGTCATCATCTTCCAGCCAGTGAAAACCTAACCTAGCACCATTATTACCCCCCCCCCCAAAAAAAAAAAAAAAAAAAAAGAAGAAAGAAGTAAAATCTTAAAATAAAAGAAAATTAGCACATGACTGGGCGTGCCGTTCTCCCACAATTTAAGTGACAGTGCCAATAGGCTCATCATTCACAGGTCACCATCTCCAGCCAGTGAAACCCTAACCTAGCACCATGATCCCCCCCCCAAAAAAAGAAGAAATAAGTAAAATCTTAAAATAAAAGAAAATTAGCACATGACTGGGCTTGCCGATCTCCCACAATTTAAGGAACAGTGCCCAGTAAGCTCATAATTCACAGGTCACCATCTCCCAGCCAGTGAAGACCTAACCTAGTAACATGAATACCCCCCCCCCCCCAAAAAAAAAAAAAAAAAAAAAAAGAATGTGAAATCTTAAAATTAAAAAACTTGCACATCACTGGGCGTGCCGTTCGCCCACATTTTAAGGGACAAAATACCTCCCCCCTAAAAAAAATGTAATATCTTAAAATGAAAGAAAACTTGCACATGACTGGGCGTGCCGTTCGCCCACATTTTAAAGGGACAGTGCCCCAAAGGCCCATCATTCACAGGTCATCATCTTCCAGCCAGTGAAAACATAACTTAGCACCATGAATACCCCCCCCCCCCCCCGAACAAAAGTAAAATTTAAAAATAAAAGAAACTTAGCACATGACTGGGCGTGCCGTTCTCCCACAATTTAAGGGACAGTGCCCAGTAGGCTCATAATTCACAGGTCACCATCTCCCAGCCAGTGAAGACCTAACGTAGTACCATGAATACCCCCTCCCCCCCAAACAAAGGCCTATTGCTGTGGTAGAACATCCCTTCACTGCTATTATGCAAAAATGTGTAGAGCAGGTGAATATGCATGTGACACCTGTTCTACACATTTGTACATAATAGCAGGGAAGGGATGTTCCTTTGTCTACCTGAGGAACTGTGTATTTTATGCGCACGCAGCATATACTAGTATTGTACTAGATTTAGGAAAATCAAGGTTGACACCCTCTCGATCGCCGACTGAGACGACGTGACGCATGCGCAGTGCCTTAAAATGACGTCACACGTTGCAGTCAAAGCTTCAAACGTGCAAATCTAAAAGTCCCTATTCACAGGTCACCATCTCCAGCCAGTGAAAACCTAACCTAGCACCATGATTACCCCCCCCCCCAACAACAAAAAAGAAGAAAGAAGCAAAATCTTCAAATAAAAGAAAATTAGCACATGACTGGGCGTGCCGTTCTCCCACAATTTAAGGGACAGTGCCCAGTAGGCTCATAATTCACAGGTCACAATCTCCCAGCCAGTGAAGACCTAACCTAGTACCATGAATACCCCCTCCCCCCCCCCCAAAAAAAAGAAAAAGAATGTGAAATCTAAAAATAAAAGAAAATGCACATGACTGGGCATGCCGTTCTCCAACAATTTAAGGGACAGTGCCAATAGGCTCATCATTCACATGTCACCATCTCCAGCCAGTGAAAACCTAACCTAGCACCATAAATACCCCCTCCCCCCCGAAAAAAGAAAAGAATGTGAAATCTTAAAATAAAAAAAAATTAGCACATGACTGGGCTTGCCGTTCGCTCACAATTAAAGGGACAGTGCCCAGTAGGCCCATCATTCACAGGTCATCATCTTCCAGACAGTGAAAACATGACCTAGCACCATGAATAGCCCCCCGAAAAAAACAGTAAAATCTGAAAATAAAAGTAAATTAGCACATGACTAGGCGTGCCATTCTCCCACAATTTAAGGGACAGTGCCCAGTAGGCTCATAATTCACAGGTCACCATCTCCCAGCCAGTTAAGACATAACCTAGTACCATGAACCCCCCCCCCCTCCAAAAAAGAAAAAAGAAAAAAAAGGAAAACCTTAAAATAAAAGAAAAATAGCACATGACAGGGCGTGACGTTCTCCCACAATTTAAGGGACAGTGCCCAGTAGGCTCATAATTCACAGGTCACCATCTCCCAGCCAGTGAAGACCTAACATAGTACCATGAATACCCCCTCCCCCCCAAACAAAGGCCTATTGCTGTGGTAGAACATCCCTTCACTGCTATTATGCAAAAATGTGTAGAGCAGGTGAATATGCATGTGACACCTGTTCTACACATTTGTACATAATAGCAGGGAAGGGATGTTCCTTTGTCTACCTGAGGAACTGTGTATTTTATGCGCACGCGGCATATACTAGTATTGTACTAGATTTAGGAAAATCAAGGTTGACACCCTCTCGATCGCCGACTGAGACGACGTGACGCATGCGCAGTGCCTTAAAATGACGTAACACGTTGCAGTCAAAGCTTCAAACGTGCAAATCTAAAAGTCCCTATTCACAGGTCACCATCTCCAGCCAGTGAAAACCTAACCTAGCACCATGATTACCCCCCCCCCCAACAACAAAAAAGAAGAAAGAAGCAAAATCTTCAAATAAAAGAAAATTAGCACATGACTGGGCGTGCCGTTCTCCCACAATTTAAGGGACAGTGCCAAGTGGGCTCATCATTCACAGGTCACCATCTCCCAGCCAGTGAAGACCTAACCTAGTACCATGAACCCCCCCCCCCTCCAAAAAAGAAAAAGAAAAAAAAGGAAAACCTTAAAATAAAAGAAAATTAGCATATGACTGGGCGTGCCGTTCTCCCACAATTTAAGGGACAGTGCCCAGTAGGCTCATAATTCACAGGTCACAATCTCCCAGCCAGTGAAGACCTAACCTAGTACCATGAATACCCCCTCCCCCCCCAAAAAAAGAAAAAGAATGTGAAATCTAAAAATAAAAGAAAATGCACATGACTGGGCATGCCGTTCTCCAACAATTTAAGGGACAGTGCCAATAGGCTCATCATTCACATGTCACCATCTCCAGCCAGTGAAAACCTAACCTAGCACCATAAATACCCCCTCCCCCCCGAAAAAAGAAAAGAATGTGAAATCTTAAAATAAAAAAAAATTAGCACATGACTGGGCTTGCCGTTCGCTCACAATTAAAGGGACAGTGCCCAGTAGGCCCATCATTCACAGGTCATCATCTTCCAGACAGTGAAAACATAACCTAGCACCATGAATAGCCCCCCGAAAAAAACAGTAAAATCTGAAAATAAAAGTAAATTAGCACATGACTAGGCGTGCCATTCTCCCACAATTTAAGGGACAGTGCCCAGTAGGCCATCATTCACAGGTCATCATCTTCCAGACAGTGAAAACATAACCTAGCACCATGAATAGCCCCCCGAAAAAAACAGTAAAATCTGAAAATAAAAGTAAATTAGCACATGACTAGGCGTGCCATTCTCCCACAATTTAAGGGACAGTGCCCAGTAGGCTCATAATTCACAGGTCATCATCTTCCAGCCAGTGAAAACATAACCAAGCACCTTGAATAGCCCCCCGAAAAAAAGAGTAAAATCTTAAAGTAAAAGTAAATTAGCACATGACTGGGCGTGCCGTTCTCCCACAATTTAAGGGACAGTGCCCAGTAGGCTCATAATTCACAGGTCACCATCTCCCAGCCAGTTAAGACATAACCTAGTACCATGAACCCCCCCCCCCCTCCAAAAAAGAAAAAGAAAAAAAAGGAAAACCTTAAAATAAAAGAAAAATAGCACATGACAGGGCGTGACGTTCTCCCACAATTTAAGGGACAGTGCCAAGTGGGCTCATCATTCACAGGTCACCATCTCCCAGCCAGTGAAGACCTAACCTAGTACCATAAATACCCCCTCCCCCCCCCCCCCGAAAAAAAGAAAGAAGAAAGAAGCATAATTTTAAAATAAAAGAAAATTAGAATATGACTGGGCGTGCCGTTCTCCCACAATTTAAGGGACAGTGCCAAGTAGGCTCATAATTCACAGGTCACCATCTCCCAGCCAGTGAAAACCTAACCTAGCACCATGAATAGCCCCCCCCCCCCATCCCCCAAAAAAAGAAAATGAAAAAAAATGTAATCACTTAAAACTAAAGAAAACTAGCACATGACTGGGCTTGCCGTTCGCCCACAATTTAAGGGACAGTGCCCCAAAGGCCCATCATTCACAGGTCATCATCTTCCAGACAGTGAAAACATAACCTAGCACCATGAATAGCCCCCCGAAAAAAACAGTAAAATCTTAAAATAAAAGTAAATTAGCACATGACTGGGCGTGCCGTTCTCCCACAATTTAAGGGACAGTGCCCAGTAGGCTCATAATTCACAGGTCACCATCTCCCAGCCAGTTAAGACCTAACGTAGTACCATGAATACCCCCTCCCCCCCAAACAAAGGCCTATTGCTGTGGTAGAACATCCCTTCACTGCTATTATGCAAAAATGTGTAGAGCAGGTGAATATGCATGTGACACCTGTTCTACACATTTGTACATAATAGCAGGGAAGGGATGTTCCTTTGTCTACCTGAGGAACTGTGTATTTTATGCGCACGCAGCATATACTAGTATTGTACTAGATTTAGGAAAATCAAGGTTGACACCCTCTCGATCGCCGACTGAGACGACGTGACGCATGCGCAGTGCCTTAAAATGACGTCACACGTTGCAGTCAAAGCTTCAAACGTGCAAATCTAAAAGTCCCTATTCACAGGTCACCATCTCCAGCCAGTGAAAACCTAACCTAGCACCATGATTACCCCCCCCCCCCCAACAACAAAAAAGAAGAAAGAAGCAAAATCTTCAAATAAAAGAAAATTAGCACATGACTGGGCGTGCCGTTCTCCCACAATTTAAGGGACAGTGCCCAGTAGGCTCATAATTCACAGGTCACAATCTCCCAGCCAGTGAAGACCTAACCTAGTACCATGAATACCCCCCTCCCCCCCCCCCCCCAAAAAAAGAAAAAGAATGTGAAATCTAAAAATAAAAGAAAATGCACATGACTGGGCATGCCGTTCTCCAACAATTTAAGGGACAGTGCCAATAGGCTCATCATTCACATGTCACCATCTCCAGCCAGTGAAAACCTAACCTAGCACCATAAATACCCCCTCCCCCCCGAAAAAAGAAAAGAATGTGAAATCTTAAAATAAAAAAAAATTAGCACATGACTGGGCTTGCCGTTCGCTCACAATTAAAGGGACAGTGCCCAGTAGGCCCATCATTCACAGGTCATCATCTTCCAGACAGTGAAAACATGACCTAGCACCATGAATAGCCCCCCGAAAAAAACAGTAAAATCTGAAAATAAAAGTAAATTAGCACATGACTAGGCGTGCCATTCTCCCACAATTTAAGGGACAGTGCCCAGTAGGCTCATAATTCACAGGTCACCATCTCCCAGCCAGTTAAGACATAACCTAGTACCATGAACCCCCCCCCCCCCCCCTCC